>JAUNZM010000548.1:0-60816 GCA_033459285.1 Clamator glandarius | reverse complement strand
AACTTCAAAATGTTCACAAGCCCAGATGAAAGTTCTACAAGTCGTGCTCTGCAGTGAAAGAGCTCTCAGAGAAGACATTCAGAAGCAGCAGCATTTCATGCTAACGTCTTCCCTGCTGGAGATGTAACTGTTATTAGGCGTTATAAGTCGCTATTACCTAGCCTACAAGAAAACGTTGCGTTTTTCGTGCTTTGCAGGTGGCCGTGAAAGCGCTTAATGAGAAGATCTCAACGAGAGCCAAAATTTGATGGTAGCAGCTTCCCTGCCGTACTTGTGCTGAACGCTCTGAAATTTTGAAGTGACGCTTTACTAACTAATGATGTACTTCAGAAGCCTAGAGTGAAACTTCTATAAGTCATACTTTGCCGGGAAAGGGCTCTAAGAGAAGACTTCAGAAGCAGCAGCATTCCTTGCTAACATCTTCCCTGCAGCCATTGTCCACTATTCCTAAAGTGCGCTATTAGGTGAAGTAAAGTAACTATTCAGTCCCATATGCTAAAACTCCGTGTTAGTCGTGGTTTGCAGCTGGCAGAGAAAGCCCTTCCAGAGAAGACTCTAAGAAGAACGGCATTTGATCGTAGCATCTTCCCTGAGGTACTTGTGCTGAATGCTCTGAAATTTTGAAGTGACAACTTCAAAATGTTGATGTAACAGTTCACAAGCCCAGAGTGTAAGTTCTACAAGTCGTGCTCTGCAGTGCAAGCGCTCTAAGAGAAGACATTCAGAAGCAGCGGCATTCCTTGCTAGCTTCTTCCCTGCTGGAGATCGTCACTTTTCCTAAAGCGAGTTATTAGGCGTTATTATATCGCTAATATCTAGCTTACACGAATACTTTGCCTTTATCGTGCTTTGCAGGTGGCCGTGAAAGCGCTTAATGAGAAGATCTTAACGAGAGCCAAAATTTGCTGGTAGCATCTTCCCTGCGGTACTTGTGCAGAACGTTCTCAAAATTTTGTAGCGACGACTTAAAAGCCATATTGATGTTACAGTTCACAAGACTAGAGTGAAAGTTCTACAATCATGCTCTGCAGTGAAAGCACTCTAAGAGAAGACATTCAGAAGCAGCAGCATTCCGTGCTAACATGTTCCCTGCAGCCGTTATTCACTTTTCCTAAAGCACGTTATTAGGCTTTATTAAGTCGCTGTTACCTAGCCTACAAGAAAACGTTACCTTTTTTGTGCTTTGCAGGTGGCAGTGAAAGCGCTTCATGAGGTGATCCTAACGAGAGCCAAAATTTGATGGTGGCAGCTTCCCTGCGGTACTTGTGCTGAACGTTCTCAAAATTTTGTAGTGAGGCTTTTATAGCCATGCTGACGTTACATTTCACTAGCCTAGATGGAAAGTTCGATAAATCTTGGTTTGCCTTGAAAGCGCTCTAAGAGAAGACATTCGGAAGCATTCCATGTTAACATGTTCCCTGCAGCCGTTATTCACTTTTCCTAAAGCGCTTTATTAGGCGTTATTAAGTCGCTGTTACCTAGCCTACACGAAAAAGTTGCGGTTTTCGTGCTTTGCACTGGCAGTGAAAGCGCTTCATTAAAAGATCCTAACGAGAACCAGCATTTGCTGGTAGCAGCTTCCCTGCGGTACTTGTGTAGAACGCTCTGAAAGGTTGAAGCGACGCTTTACGAGCTGATGATATACTTCGGAAGCCTAGAATGAAAATTCTGTAAGTCGTACCTTGCAGTGAAAGTGCTCTAAGAGAAGACATTCAGAAGCAGCAGCATTCCATGCTAGCATCTTACCTGCAGGAGTTACTCACTTTTCCTAAAACGTATTCTTTGGCGAAGTTAAATCACAATTTAGTACCCTACATTAAAACGGTCCAGAATTCCTGCTTTGTACCTTGCAGTAAATGCTCCTCCACAGAAGACTCTTATACGAGAGCCAGCATTTGAATGTAGCATCTTCCCTGTGGGACTTGTGCTGAACGCTCAGAAATTTTGAAGTGACGCTATAATAGACATTCCCTGTGGGCGTTATTCGATTTTCCTAGAGCACCTTAATAGGCGCAGTTAACCCACAATTCAGTACCTTATACTAAAACGGTCTGTTAGTCATTCTTTGCACCATGCAGTGAACACGCTTTAAGAGAAGACTTTAACGACAGCCAGCATTTGACCCGTAGCATCTTTCCTGATGTTTTGAAGCGACGCTTTAATAGCCATTCTGATGTTACAGTACACAAGCCTAGACTGAAAGTTCTACTAGGCTTGCCTTGCAGCGAAAGCACTACAAAAGACGACATTCCTAAGCAGCAGCATTCCATTCTGGCATCTTCCATGCGAGAGTTACTCACTGTTGCTAAAGCGCCTTCATAGGCACAGTTAAGTATAACGCAGTAGCCTGCACTAAAACATTGTGTCAGTCATGCTTTGCAGCTTGTAGTGATAGCGCTTCAAGAGAAGGCTCAGACGAAAGCCTGCATTTGATCGTAGAACTTCCCTGTTGGTACTTGTTTTGAACCATTTGAAGTTATGACGTGACGCTTTAATAGCCATTCTGATGTTGCAGTACATAAGCTTAGACAGAAAGTTCTACAAGTCTTGTTTTGTAATGAAAGCGCTCTAAGAGAAGACTTTCAGAAACAGCAACGTTTTATGGTAGCATCTTCCCTACTCTGGTTATTCAATTTTCTAAAGTGCCTCTCTTCAGTTACTTATATTCAAACGTTCCAAAAGTAGTCCTCTGCAGCTTGCAGTGAAAGCTCTTCCACAGAAGACTCTAACGAGAGCCAGCTTTTGATCGTAGCATGTGCCCTGTGGTATTGGCGCTGAAAGACCTGAAATTTTGAGTGACGCTTTAACAGCCATTCTGATGTTGCAGTACACAAGCCCAGACTGAAAGGTCCACAAGTCTTGCTTTGCAGTGAAAGCACTATAAGAGAAGACATTCAGAAGCAGCAGCATTCCATGCTAGACTATTCCCTGCAGGAGTTATTATGTTTTCACAAAGCAGTAGGAAATGGAGATGCTGGAGTTGCAGTAGGAGATGAAGCTGAAGATGAATATTCAGGAGATGCAGCAGCAGGAGATTCAGCAGGAGGTGAAGGAGCAGCTGATGCAGCAGGAGAGGCAGCAGGAGAATATGCAACAGCAGGAGATGCAGAAGAAGGATATGCAGTAGGAGATGAAAAAGCTGATGCTGATGCATCTGCTGTTGCATCTCCAGCTGCATCTCCAGCTGCATCTGCTTTTGCAGTATCTCCTGCTGCTGAATCTCCTGCTGCATCTTCCTCATCTCCTGCTGCTGCGTCTGCTGCATCATCAACTCTTGCCTCTCCTCCTACTGCATCTCCTGCTGAATCTCCTGCTGCATCTTCTGCTTCTGCATCTCCTGCTGCTGCATCTTTTCTGCGTACTCTGCTGCTGCATCTCCTGCTTCTGCATCATCTACTTCTGCTGCATCTAGTGATTAATCTCCTACTGCTGCATCTGCAGCATTTTCTGCTGCATCTGCTGCTTCTTCATATACTGCTGCATCTCCTTCTGCATCTCCTCCTATTGCTGCATCTTCTCCATCTGCTGCTGCATCTGCTGCTGACTCCCCTGCTGCATTCCTGCTGCTTCTCCTGATGCTGCAGCTCCATCTGCTGCGTCTCCTGCTGCATCTCCTGCTACTGAATCTCCTACTGCATCTCGTGCTGCGTCAGCTGCTACCGAAGTCCTGCTGCGTTCTCGATGCATCTCCTGCTCCAGAACCTGCTGCATGTCATGCTGAATCAAAACCTATCACATCTCCTGCTGACGCATCTAATGCTGCATCTCCTGCTTCTACATAATCTGCTGCAGCTCCTCTTGTGCCAGTGCTGCTGTTGCATCTCCTACTGCTAAATCTGCTGCTGCTGCGTACACTGCTGTATCTACTGCTTCTGCATCTCCTGCTGTATCTTCTGTTACTGCATCTCCTGCTGCATCTTCTTCTGCTGCATAGATTGCTGCTGCATCTACTGCTGCTTCATCTGCTGATGCATGTCCAGCTGCAGCATCTCATGATGCATCGCGTCTTGCTCAATCTCCTGCTGCATATCCTGTTGATACATCTCCTGCTACTGCATCTCCTGCTGAATCTCTTGAGGCTGCATCTCCTTCTCCATCTCCTGCTGATGAATCTTCTCCTGATGCATCTATTTACACATAACTTGCTGCTGCATATTCTGCATTTCCTGCTGCATCTCCTCCTGCAGCAAATGCAACAGTAGAAGATGTAGGAACAGGTGAATCAGCAGGAGATGCAGCAGCAGGAGATGCCATAGGAGGAGATGCAGCAGATAAAGCAGCAAGAGGAGATGCAGCAGGATATAGAGCTGGAGATGCCACTGAAGATGCAGCAGGAATAGATGCATAAGGAGAAGCAAAAGCAGACGTGGCAGCAGGAGATTCAGCAGCAGAAGATGAAGCAGGAGATCCAGTAGCAGGAGATGCTTTAGCAAATGCAGCAGCAGGAGATGCAGCAGGAGATGCAACAGGAGTGGTTTCTGCAGCAGGAGATGCAGCAGGAGATGCAGTAGCATATGATGCCGGAGATGAAGTAGCAGAGAATGTAGGAGAAGATGAAGCAGCAGATGCAACAGGAGATGCAGCAGGAATTGCAGCAGAAGGAGGTGAAGCAGTAGATGTAGCAATAGGAGATGAAGCTGCAAAAGATGCAGCAGAAGGAGGTGAAGCAGTAGATGTAGCAATAGGAGATGATGCTGCAGGAGATGAAGCTGCAGGAGATGCAGCAGCAGAAGATACAGCAGAAGATGCAACAGCAGGATATTCAGCAGCAAATTCAGGAGAAGAGGCATCAGCAACAAATGCAGCAGCAGGAGGTGCTGCATCAGATGCAGCAGAAGAAGGTGGAGCAGGAAGAGTTGCAGAAAGAGATGAAGCAGCAGGAGTTGCAACAGCAAAAGATGCAGGAGGAGATACAGCAGGAGGAGATACAGCAGGAGAAGCAGCAGGATATGCAGCAGCAGGATATGCAGCAGCAGGAGATGCAGCAGCAAGAGATGCAGCCGAAGGAGATGAAAGGCAGCAGATGCATCAGCAGATTTATCAGGCAATTCAGCGGGAGATGCATCAGAAGGAGATGCAGTAGAAAGAGATGGTGCAGCAGGAGATGATTCAGCAGGACATGCAATAGCAGGAGATGCAGAAGAAGGAGATGCATCAGAAGAAGATGCCGAAGGAGATGCAGGAGCAGGAGATTCAGCAGTAAATTCAGGAGTAGAGGCATCAGCAGAAGATGCAGCAGCAGGGCATGGAGAAGGCAGAAATGAAAGAGGAGGAGATGCAACAGAAGGAGATGCCGCAGAGGGAGATGCAGCAGCAGGAGATGCAGAATAAGGAGATGCAGAAGGAGATGCAGAAAGAGTTGCAGCAACAGGAGATGCATCAGCAGAAGACGTAAAAAGAGATGCAGGAGCAGGAGATTTATCAGGAGACGTGGCAGAAGATGTGTCAGCAGGAGATGCAGCAGTAGGCGATGCAGTTGCAGCAAAATGCAGCAGCAGCAAATGCAGCAGCAGATTCAGCAGAGGATGCAGCGGGATACGCAACAGCAGGACATGCAGCAGCAGGAGATGAAAGAGCAGGAGATGAAGCAGAATAAGGTTCAGCATGAGGAGATGTAGAAGTAGGTGCAGACGCAGGAGATGCAGCAGGAGATACAGCAGTAGCAGATGAAGCAGCAGATGCAGGAGGAGATTCAGCAGCAGCCGATGCAGCAGCCGATGCAGCAGCAAGATATGCAGCAGCAGATGAAGCATGATAATATGCAGGAGGAGATGAAGCTGGTAATGCAGCACCAGGAGATGAATGAGGAGATGCAAAAGCACACGAGGCAGTAGGAGATGCAGCAGAAGTACATGCAGCAGCAGATGCAGCAGCTGATGAACCAGTAGATTCAGCAGGAGATGCATCAGGAGGAGATGCATCAGGAGGAGATGCAGCAGCAGATGTCAAATCAGGAGATGCAGCATCAGAAGCAGCAGCAGGAGATACTTCAGGAGATGCAGCAGCAAGATATGTAGCAGCAGGAGATGCAGAAGAAGGGGATGCAGCAGCATTTGCAGCAGCCGGAGATGCAACAGCAGAGGATTGAGCATCAGATGCAGCACCACATTTATCAGGAGATGCAGCAGCAGTATATGCAGTAGCAGGAGATGCAACAGGAGATGCAGCAGCAGGAGATGCAGCAGCAGGATATTTAGGAGTTGATGCAGCAGGAGATTCAGCAGTAGGTGCAGCAGAAGATATAACAGCAGAAGACTCTGCAGCAGGAGATGTAGAAGAGCTGATGCAGCTGGAGATGCAGCAGCAGCAGATGCAGAAGCAAGAGATGAAGATTCAGCAGGAGGAGCAGGAACAGGAGATTCTACGGAAGATGCAGAAGCAGAAGATGCTGCAGAGAATGCAGCATCAAGAGATGCAGCACCGGGAGATGCAGTACGAAACACAGCAGCAGGAGATAGAGCAGGAGAAGCAACACCAGGAGATGCAATGGGATATGCTGAATCCGGATATGCACCAGCAGGAGATGCAGCAGTAGTTTATAAAACAGCAGGAGCTGCAGCAGCAGGTGCAGCAGCAATGCAGCAGGGGATGAATCGGAGATGAATCGGAGATTCATCAGAAAGAGATGCCACAGCAGATGCAGGAGATGGTGCTGGAGATGCATTAGGTAATGCAACAGGAGATGCTGCAGTAGATGTAGATTCTGCAGGAGATGCAGATTCTGCAGGACATGCTGCAGGAAATGCGGCCACAGAAGATGCAGGAACAGGTGAATCAGCAGGAGATGCAGCAGCAGGAGATGCCATAGCAGGAGATGCAGCAGGATATGCCAGAGAAGGAGATGCAGCAGATAAAGCAGCAGGAGGATATGCAGCAGGATATAGAGCTGGAGATGCCGCTGGAGATGCAGCAGGAATGGATGCATAAGAAGATGCAAAAGCAGACATAGCAACAACAGATTCAGCAGCAGAAGATGAAGCAGGAGATGCAGTAGCAGATGCAGCGGCTGGAGATGCAGCAGCAGGAGATGCAGCAGCAGGAGATGTAGGAATTGATGCAGCAGGAGATGCAGCAGCAGGAGATGCAGCAGCAGGAGATGAAGATGCAGCAGGAGAAGCAGGAACAGGAGATTCTATGGAAGATGCAGAAGCAGGAGATGCTGCAGGGAATGCAGCATCAAGAGATGCAGCACCGGGAGATGCAGTACGAAATACAGCAGCAGGAGATAGAGCAGGAGATGAAGAAGCAGGAGAAGCAACACCAAGAGATATAATGGGATATGCTGAATCTGGATGTGCAGCAGCAGGATATGCAGCAGTAGGTTATAAAGCAGCAGGAGATGCAGCAGCAGATGCAGCAGCGATGCAGCAGGAGATGAATCGGAGATTCATCAGAACGAAATGCCACAGCAGATGCAGCAGGAGCTGTAGATTCAGCAGGAGATGTAGCAACAGGAGATGCAGCAGCAGGAGATGTAAAAGGAAGAAACACAGCAGGAAATGAAGCACCAGGAATTGCCACAGCAGAAGATGCAGGATCAGCAGCAAGAGATGCAGCAGGATATGTAGTAGAAGAGGATGCAGCAGCAGATGCAGCTGGAGGAGATGCAGAAGAACATGCAGCAGCAGGAGATGCAGCAGGAGATGCAGCAGCAGGAGATGCAGCAGGCCAAGACGAAGCAGGATACTGAGCAGGAGGAGGTGCAGCAGCAGGAGGTGCATTAGGAGATGAAGCAGAAGTATATGCATGTATAGGTGCAGAGGCAGGAGATGAAGCAGAAGTATATGCAGGTATAGGTGCAGAGGCAGGAGATGCATCAGGAGTTGAAGCAGCTGGTGATGCAGCAGGAGATGCACCTGCAGGAGAAGCAGCAGCAGCAGATGCAGCAGGAGATTCAGCAGCAAGAGATAAAGAGAAGTAGATGCAGAAATAAGATGCAGCATCTGGAAGTGCAGCAGCAGAAAATGAAGCAGCAGCAGCAAATGCAGCAGGAGGTAATGCAGCAGGAGGAGATGCAGCAGGAATTGCAGCAGCAAGAGATGCTGCAAGAATTGCAGCAGCAGGAGATTCAGCAGCAGATGTAGCAGCAAATGCAGAACCAGGAGATTCAGCAGCAAATGTAGCAGCAAATGCAGAACCAGGAGATGCAGCAGCAGGAGATGAAGCGCCAGGAGGTTTAGCAGGAGATGCATATTCATCAAGAGATGCAGCAGAAAGATATGCAGTAGGAGATGCAACAGCAGGAGATGCTGCAGCAGATTCAGCAAGAAATGTAGCAACAGGAGATGCAGAAGCAGGAGATGCAGCAAAAGATGCATCTGCAAGAGATGAATCAGCAGGAGATACAGCAGCAGGAGATGCAGCAGGAGATAAAGAAAAATATAAGCATCAGCAGCATCCCCTCTTACTTGATGTCCTCCTGCATCTCCTGCTGCTGCATCTGCTGCTTCATCTCCTGCTTCTGTATCGCCTGCTGCTCCATTTCCTGTTGCATCTGGTGCTTCATCCCCTGCTGCATCTCTTTCGGCTCCATCTGGTGCATCTGCTGCTGCATCTGCTGCTGCATCTCCTGCTAAATCTCCTGCTGCTGCATCTCCTTCTGAATTTCATGCTGAATCTCCTGCTGAATATGCATCTCCTGCTGCATCTCCTGCTGCTGCATTACCGGCTGCTGCATCACCAGCTGCTGCATCTTCTGCTGCAGCTCCTTCTCCGGCATCTCCTGCTGCATCATCTGCAACAGCATCCTCTGCTGCTACTTCTCCTACTGAATCTGCATCTCCTGCTACTGAATCTCCTGCTTCATCTCCTCCTGCTGCATCTTCTGCCGCATTTCCTGTTGCTGCATATCCTTAATCTGCTGCTGCATTTGCTGCTGTTTCGTGTACTGCTGCATCTCCTGCTACATTTCCAGCTGCTGCATCTCCTGCTACTTGATGTCCTCCTGCATCTCCTGCTGCTGTATAGCCTGCTGCTTCATCTCCTACTGCATCCTCTACTCATGCATCTGCGGATGCATCTCCTCATGGTCCATTTCCTGCTGCATCTGCTGCTCGATCTTCTACTGATGCATCTAGTGCTTCTGCATTTCAGCTGCATATCCTGCTGAATGCATCTGCGGCTGCACCTCCTGCTCCTTCATCTCCTGCTGAATTACCTGCTGCACTTCCTGCTGTAACTGCTGATGCATATGTTGCTACTTCATCTCCTGATGCATCTCCTGCTGTATCTCCTGCTGAATCTTCTTCTGCAGAATCTCCTCCTACATCTCCTGCTGTAGATTCTCCTGCTACAATTCCTGCTGATGTATCTCCTGCTGATTCTCCTACTACATCTCCTGCTGCTGAATCTCCTTCTGTATCTCCTGCTGCATCTCCTGCTCCTGTATGTCCTACTGTGAATCTGCTGCTGCTGAATCTCCTGCTGAATCTGCGTCTCCTGCTGCTTCATCCCCATTCTCTGCATCTCCTGCTGCATCTCCTGTTGCATCTTCTGCTGTGCAATCCCCTGCTGCTGCATCCCCTGCTGTATCTTCTACTGATGCATCTCCTGCTTCATCTTCTGCTTCTGCATCTCCTGCTGCTGCGTCTGCGGCATCATCTCCTCCTGCCTCTCCTCCTCCTGCATCTCCTGCTCAATCTCCTGCTCATCTTCTGATGCTGTATCATCTGAAGCATCACTTCATGCTGCATCTCCTGCTTAATCTGCATCTCTTACTGCATCTGCATCTCATTTTCCTGCGTCTCCTGCGGCATTGCTGCTGAATCTGCTGCTGCATCTCCTGCTGCTGCATCTCCTGCTGCGTCTACTGCTACATACTCTGCTACTGCATTTCCTGATGAATCTGCTGCTTAATCTGCTGCTGCATCTTTTGTGGCGGCATCTCCTGCTCTTGCATCTCCTGCTGCTGGATATCCTCCCGAATCTCCTGCGACATCTCATGCTGCTACATATCCTGCTACATCTCCCGATACATCTCCTCCTGAATACGCACCTCTTGATGCATCTTCTCCTCCTGCATCTCCTACTGCTGCATCTGCTGATGCTTCACCTCCTGCTTCTGCGTCTGCTGTATCATCTCCTCTTTCTGCATATCCTGCTTTATCTCCTGCTTCTGCATCATCTCATGCTGCTGCATATGGTGAAGATTCTTATCCTACTGCATCTCCTGCTGAATCTTCATTTCCTGCTGCATCTGCTTCTGAATCTCCTGCTGCTGTTGCATCCCCTGCATCTCATCTCCTTCTATATCTCCTGCTACTGCCTCTGCTCAGCAGCATCTCCTGCTGCATCTCCTGCTAAAGCTCTTGCTGCATCTCCTGCTGCTGTGTCTGCTTCTGCATATCCTACTGTGTCTGCTGCTGCATCTCCTGCTGCCTAATCTGCTGCTGCTGCATCTCCTGCTGAATCTGTTGCTGCTGCATCTGCATTCTGCTGCATCTCCTTCTGCATCACCTCTTGCTGCATCTCCTCCTGCTGCATCTGCTGCTGCATCTCGTGCTGCATCTGCTGCTTCAGCTCCTTCTGCCATCTCCTGCGGCTGCATCTCCTGCTGCATGTCCTGCTGCATCTCTTAATGCTGCATATGCTGATCATGCATCTCTTGCTGCATCTCTTGCTGCATTTCCTACGGAAGCATCTCCTGCTGAATCTCCTGTTATAGCTCCTGCTACTGCATCTGCTGCGGCATCTGCTGCTTCAGATCCTGCTGCATTTCCTGCTGCTGCATCTTCTGCTGATGTATATCCTGCTGCATCTCTTACAACCGTATCTACTGCTGCATCTCCTGCTGCTTTATCGCCTGCGGCATCGAATGCTGTATGTCTTTCTGCTGGATATCCTGTTGCTGCATCTCCTCCTACTGCATTTCCTACTACATCTCTTCCTGCTGCCTCTACGGCTGAATATAATGCTGCATCTCCTGCTGCTGCATTCTCTGTTTCATCTCCTGCTGCTGCATTCTCTGTTTCATCTACTGCTGCTGCATCACTTGCTGCTGTATCTGCTGCTGCATCTGCTGCTACATTCCTGTTTCATGTCTTGATGCTGCATTTCCTGACGCTGCATCTCTTGGTGCTGCATCTCCTGCTGCATCTCTTGTTGCTGCAAATCATGATGCATCTCCTGCTGCAACTTCCTTTGATGCATCAGTGGATTCGTCTCATGATGCTCCTCTCCTGCTTAATCTCCTGCGGCTGCATCTCCTGCTGCATGTCCTGCTGCATCTCTTAATGCTGCATATGCTGATCATGCATCTCTTGCTGCATCTCTTGCTGCATTTCCTACGGAAGCATCTCCTGCTGAATCTCCTGTTATAGCTCCTGCTACTGCATCTGCTGCGGCATCTGCTGCTTCAGATCCTGCTGCATTTCCTGCTGCTGCATCTTCTGCTGATGTATATCCTGCTGCATCTCTTACAGCCGTATCTCCTGCTGCATCTCCTGCTGCTTTATCGCCTGCGGCATCGAATGCTGTATGTCTTTCTGCTGGATATCCTGTTGCTGCATATCCTCCTACTGCATTTCCTACTACATCTCTTCCTGCTGCCTCTACGGCTGAATATAATGCTGCATCTCCTGCTGCTGCATTCTCTGTTTCATCTACTGCTGCTGCATGTCCTGCTACAGCTTCTGCTGCTGCATCACTTGCTGCTGTATCTGCTGCTGCATCTGCTGCTGCATTACCTGCTACTGCATCTGCTGCTGCATTACCTGCTACTGAATCTGCTGCTACATTCCTGTTTCATGTCTTGATGCTGCATTTCCTGACGCTGCATCTCTTGGTGCTGCATCTCCTGCTGCATCTCTTGTTGCTGCAAATCATGATGCATCTCCTGCTGCAACTTCCTTTGATGCATCAGTGGATTCGTCTCATGATGCTCCTCTCCTGCTTAATCTCCTGCGGCTGCATCTCCTGCTGCATCTATTGTGGCTGCATCTCCTGCTGCATCTCCTTCTGCATGTGGGGTTCCCCAGGGCTCAGTCCTGGGTCCAGTCCTGTTTAATGTCTTTATCAAAGACCTGGATGAAGGCATTGAGTCCTCCCTTAGCAAGTTTGCAGATGACACCAAGCTGGGTGGAAGTGTCGATTTGCTGGAGGGTAGGGAGGCTCTGCAAAGGGACCTGAACAGGCTGGACTGCTGGGCAGGACAACGGCATGAGGTTTAACAAGGCCAAATGCCGGGTCCTGCACTTGGGACACAACAACCCTAAGCAGAGGTACAGACTAGGAGAAGCCTGTCTGGAAAGCTGCCAGGAGGAGGACAGCCGACAGCCGACTGAACATGAGCCAACAATGTGCCCAAGTGGCCAAGAAGGCCAATGGCATCCTGGCTTGTATCAGAAATGGCGTGACCAGCAGGTCCAGGGAGGTTATTCTCCCTCTGTACTCGGCACTGGTGAGACTGCACCTCGAGTACTGTGTTCGGTTCTGGGCCCCTCACCACAAGAAGGATGTTGAGGCTCTGGAGCAAGTCCAGAGAAGAGCAACAAAGGTGGTGAAGGGGCTGGAGAATAAATCTTATGAGGAGCGACTGGGAGAGCTGGGGTTGTTTAGCCTGGAGAAGAGGAGGCTGAGGGGAGACCTTATTATGCTCTACAACTACCTGAAGGGAGGTTGTGGAGAGGAGGGTGCTGGCCTCTTCTCCCAAGTGACAGGGGACAGGACGAGAGGGAATGGCCTCAAGCTCCGCCAGGGGAGATTTAGGCTTGAGATTAGGAAAAAATTCTTCACGGAGAGGGTGGTTAGGCATTGGAACGGTCTGCCCAGGGAGGTGGTTGTGTCACCGTCCCTGGAGGTGTTTAAGGTTAGGGTGGATGAGGTACTTAGGGACATGATTTAGGGATTGGTGGGAATGGTTGGACTCGACGATCCAGTGGGTCTCTTCCAACCTGGTTATTCTGTGATTCTGTGTGATCTCTTGCTGTATCTAATCCTACCACATCTCCTGCATCATCTCCTGCTGATGCATCTCCTGATGCATCTGCTGCAGGATCACCTGCTTTTTCATATCATGCCACATCTGCATCTCCTGCTACTGCATCCTCTCCCTCTACTTCATCCCCTGCTGCTGCATGTCGTGCTTCATCTCCTACTGCTGCATCTGGGACTGCATCACCTTATGATGATTCTCTTGCATCTGCTGCTGCATCGCCTGCTACATCTCCTTCTTCTGCATCTACTGCTGCTGAATCTCCTGCTGGTTCATACCCTGCTGCGTCTACTGCTTCTGCATACCCTACGTCACCTACTGCTGCTGTATATCCTGCTGCTACATTATCTACTGCTGCATCTCCTGCTGAATCTCCTTCTGCTGCATCTGCAGCACTTTCTGCTTCATCTGCTGGTGATTCACATCCTGCGGCATCTCCTTCTACATCTCCTGCTGCTGCACTTTCTACTGTATCTCTTGCTGAATCTACTGAGGCTGCTTCTCGTGCTGCATGTCCCTCTGCTGCTTCTCATTCAATGCATCTTCTTTTCTGCATCTCATTCCACTTCTTCCCCTGCTGATGCATCTCCTGCTGCATCTCATGCAGATGCACCTCCTTCTGCTGCATCTCCTTCTGCATCTCCTCCTGCTGCATCTCCTGCTACATCTCCTGCTGCTGCATCTACTGCTGATGCACCGGCGGTTGCATCTTCTGCGGCTGCACCTGCTGTTGCATCTCCTGATTCTGTAGCTCTTGTTGCATCCATTGCAGCTGCATCTCCTGCTGCATCTCCGTTTGTTGCTTTGAATTCTCGGCATCTTCTTCTCTGCATCTCCTGCTGCATCTCTGCTGCTGCACCTTCTGCTTCTGCAACACCTGCTGCAGTATCCCCTGATGCATCTCCTGCTGCTACATCTCCTGTTGCTGCATCTCTTGCATTTACTGCTGCATCTGCTGCTGATTCATCTCCTGCTACATCTCCTTCTTCTGTATCTCCTCCTGCATCTCCTGCTCCTGCATCCTCTGCTGCAGCACCTGCTGCTGCATCTCCAGCTCCATATCCTTTTGAGGCATCTGCGGATTCAACTCATGATACTGCTATCCTGCAGCTTCCCCTGCAGCTCAATGTCCTGCTGCTGCAAACCCTGCTGCATCTACTGCTGCTGCATACCCTGCTTCATCTACTTCTGCTGCATCTCCTGCTTCTGCATCATCTACGGCTGCATCTATTGATTAATCTCCTACTGCTGCATCTGCAGCATTTTCTGCTTCATCTGCTACTGCTTCATATACTGCTGCATCTCTTCCATCTGCTGCTGCATCTGCTGCTTCATCACCTGCTACTGAATCCCCTGCTGCAATCCTGCTGCTTCTTCTGATACTGCAGCTCCATCTGCTGCACCTCCTGCTGCATCTCCTGCTACTGAATCTCCTACTGCATCTCATGGTGCCTCAGCTGCTACTGAATCCCTGCTGCGTTCCAGATGCTTCTCCTGCTCCAGCACCTCCTGCTGCTGCATATCCTGCTTCATCTCCTGCTGCTGTATCTCCTGCTGAGTCTAAACCTACAACATCTCCAGCTCTATCTCCTGCTGACGCATCTCCTGCTGCATCTCCTGCTGCTGCATAGCTTGCTGCTGAATCTCCTACTGCATCTCCTGCTTTGTCAGCTGCTTCGGAATCCCTGCTGCATTCCAGATGCATTTCCTGCAACTCCATCTCCTTCTGATGCATCTCCTCTTTCATCTCCTGCTGAACCTAATCCTACCACATAACTTGCTACATCTCCTGCTGCTTCATAACCCCCTGCATCTCCTCTTGATGAATCTCCTGCTGCTGTATCTCCTGATGCTAAATCTGCTGCTTCATCTCCTGCTGCATATGCTTGTGCTGCATCTGCTGCTGTATCTGCTGCAGGATCTTCTGCTTCTGCATCTCATGACACATCTCCTGCTGATGTATCTCCTGCTTCGGCATATCTTACTGCATCTCCCGCTGCTGCATGTCCTGCTGCATCTCTTCCTGCTAAATCTCTGGCACCTATATGCAGCGGCATCTGCTGAGTCTTCATCTCCTGCTGCTGCAGCTCCTGCTTCTGAATCTCATGCTGAATGTGCTACTGAATATGCTGCTGCATTTCCTGCTGCACCTTCTGCTGAATATGCATCTCCTGCTGCATCTCGTGCTGATGCATCTCCTGCTGCTGTATCCCCTGCTTCTGCATCCTCTGTTTCATCTGCTGCTACTGGAGGTCTTGCTACATCTTCTGCTGCTGAATCTCCTTCTGCTGTGTCTGCAGCTGCATCTCCTGCTTCGTCACCTGCTACTGAATCCCCTGCTGCACCTTCTGCTGCTGCACCTCCTGCTGCTGCATATCCTGATGCATCTCCTACTGCTGCATCTGTGACTGCATCACCTTATGATGATTCTCTTGCATCTCCTGCTGCAGCATTTCCTGCATCTGCTACTGCATCTGCTGCTACAGCTCCCGCTGCTCTATCTCATCCTGCTGCATCTCCTCCTGCATCTATTGCTGCTGCATCTTCTGCTGAACTCCCTGCTCCTGCATCTCCATCTGCAACTACCTCTGATGCATCAGCAGATTCATCTCATGATGCTACTCCCCTACTTCATCTCCTGCTGATGAATCTCCTGCTGGTGCATACCCTGCTGCATCTACTCTGGCTTCATAACCTACTTCATCTACTGCTGCTGTATCTAGTGCTGCTGCATCTCCTACTGAATCTCCTGCTGCTACGTCTCCTGCTGCTGCATCTGCTGCTTATGAATCTCCTGCCGCTGAATCTCTTACTGAATCCTTTTACATGTGTTGTTGCAGCATTTCTTGCTGCTGCGTCTGCTGATGCATTTCCTGATGCATCTTCTGATGCTGCATCTCCTATAGATTTATCTTCTGCTGCTGCATATACTGTTGCTGCACCTGCTGCTTCATCTCCTCCAGCTGCATCTGCTCGTTCTGCATATCATAGTGCATCTTTTTCTGCTACAACACCTGCTACTGTATCTCCCGCGTACTCTCCTGTTGCAGTATCACCTGCTGCATCTCCTCCTGCTGCAGTTCCTGCAGCTACACCTCCTTCTGCTATATCTGCTGCTTCATCTCCTGCTTCTGCATCTACTGGTGCGGCATCTGCTGCTGCATCTGCTTCTGCATCTCCAGCTGCTGCTTCATCTCCTGCATGTCCTGTTGCTCAATCTCCTGCAGCTGCTTCCTCTCCTGCATGTCCTGTTGCTCAATCTCCTGCGTGCTCTCCTGCGTCTGCATATCCTCCTGATGCATATCCTGCTTCAACTCCTGCTGCTGCATTACCTCCTGCATCTCTTCCTGATCTATTTCCTGCTGCTGCATCTTCTTCTGCTGCATCTGTAGATTCATCTCCTGCTGCTGCATCTCCTGCTGCAGCATCTGCTGTTGCATGTGCTGCTTCATCTCCTGCAGCATCTCTTGGTGCTGCTTCTCCTGCTGATGCATCTCCTGCGGCATCACCTACTGCAGCATCTCCTGCTTCATCTCAAGCTGCATCGGCGAATTCAACTTATGATGCTGCTATCCTGCTGCATCTCCTGCTGCTGAATCCCCTGCTGGATCTACTGCTGCTGCATTACCTGCTGCATCTCCTCCTGCTGCAACTCCTGCTGCTGCATCTCCTGCTTCTCTATCTCCTACTTCATCTCCTGCTGCTTCATCTGCTGCTGCAACTCCTGCTGCTGCATCTCCTGCTTCTCTATCTCCTACTTCATCTCCTGCTGCGGCATCTCCTGCTGCTTCATCTGCTGCTGCAACTCCTGCTGCTGCAACTCCTGCTGCTGCATCTCATGCTGCAACTCCTGCTTCTGTATCTCCTACTTCATCTGCTGCTGCGGCCTCTCCTGCTGCGGCCTCTACTGCTGCTTCATCTGCTGCTGCAACTCCTGCTGCTGCATCTCCTGCTGCTGCACCTCCTGCTGCTGCATGTCCTTCGTAATCTCCTACTGCTTCATCTGCTGCTAAATCTCTTGGTTCTTCATCTCTTGGTTCTTCATCTCTTGCTGGTGCATCTTCTGCTGCATCTCCTGCTGTTGCATTCCATTCAGTTGTGCAGTTAAGTCACAATTCAGTAACTTATATTAAAATGGTTTCTAAGTCGTGCTTCAGAGATTGCAGAGAAAGCGCTTCCAGAGAAAACTCTAAGGTGAGCTAGAATTTGATCTTAGCACCTTCCCTGCTGCTGCATCTCCTGTTGAATATGCTGCTAACTCGTCTGCATATATCTGCATCTCCCTCTGCAATTCTTGCTGCTGCATCTCCTGCTGCATCTCCTGATGCTGTATCTGCTTTGGATGCATCTCCTGCTTCTTAATTCATGCTGCTGAATCTGCTGCTTCTTCATATCATTCTGTATCTCCTACTGCATCTCCTGCTGAATATGCATCTCCTGTTATACATCCTGCTGCTGTATCTCCTGCTGGGTGTCATGATGCTGCACTTCCTGCTGCTGCATCTCCTGCTGCTGCAATTCCTGCTACATCTGCTGCTGTATTTGCAGCTGCATCTCCTGCTGCTGCTGCATCTCCTGTTGCTGCATCTCATCCTATTGCAAATCTGGCTGCATCTCCTGATGCAGCTCCTGTGGCTTCATCGCCTGAAGCTGCATATTCTACTACATATCCTGCTGCGGTATCTCCTGCTGCTGCACCTTCTGCTAAGTCGGCATCTGCTGTTGCATTTCCTACTCCATCTGCTGCTGCTGCATCTGCTGCTACTGCATCTCCTGATTCTACATCTCCTGATGCGTCTCCTGCAGCTGCATCTCCTCCTGCATCATCTCCTGCTGCAACTGCTTCTTCTACCGCATCTCCTGATAAATCTCCTGCTCCTACATCTCTTTTTGTATCTTCTGCTGATGCATGTCCTGCTGCTGCATCTCCTGCTGCATCTCCTGCAGCTGCATCTCCTGCAGCTGCATCTCCTGCTGCTCTGTGTACTGCTGAATCTACTGCTGCATCTGCTGCTGCTGAATCTCCTGTTCCTGCATCTCCTGCTGCATCTGCAGGGGCATCTCCTTCTGCATCTGCTGCTGCAGTATCTTCTGCTGCTGAATCTCCTGCTGCATCTCCTGCAGCTGCATCTCCTCCTGCTAAATTTCCTCCTGCAACTGCTGACGCCTCTCCTGCTGCATCTCCTGCTGATGAATCTGATGCTGCATTTCTTTCTGCATCATCTCCTGATGCACCTCCTGCTGATGAACCTGATGCTGCATATCTTTCTGCATCACCTCCTGATGCACCTCCTGCTGATGAAAACCCTGCTGCTGCGTACACTGCGGCATCTACTGCTGATGCATCTCCTGCTGCATCTGCTGTTGCATATCATGCTGCTGAATCTCATGCTGCATCTTTTGCTGCATCTCCTGCTGCTGTATTGCCTGCTGCATCTCCTGCTGCTGCATCTCCTGCTAAATCTGCATCTCCTGCTGCATCTGCTTCTGCATCTCCTGATGCATCTCCTACGGCTGCATCTCCTTCTGCTTCATCTCCTGCTTCATCGACTTCTCCTGCCTATCTTGATACATTTCCTGATGCATCTCCTCCGCTATATCCGGCTACATCTGCTGCCTCATCTCCTCCTGCATCTCATGCTGCATCTGCTAATACATCTCGTTCTGCTGCATCTCCTGCTTCACCTTCAGCTGATGAATCTGTAGCTTCATCTCCTTATATTTCATCTCCTGCTGCATCTGCTGCTGCATCCCCTTCTACTGCATCTGCTGTATGTGCCGCGAATTTCCTGCTACTGCACGTCCTGCTGCATCTGCTGCTGAATCTGCTGTTGCTTCTGCTTCAGCTGCATGTCCTGCTGCTGGAGCTCCTCCTGCGGCATGTCCTGCTGCATCTCCTGAAGCTGCATCCCCTGCTGCTCCATTTCCTGCTGAATCTCCTGCTGGATCTCCTCCTGCTGCCTCTACTGATGCATCTCCTCCTGCGTCTGCATCTCCTACTTCATTTCCTGCTGCATCTCCTGCTACTGCATCTCCTGCTGCTGCATCTCCTGCTGCTGCGTATCCTGCTGCTGCATCTGCTTCTGCATTTCCTGCTGCTGTATCTCCGGTTTCTGCAACTTCTGCTACATCTCCTGCTGCTGCATCTCCTGCTACTGCAGCACCTGCTCAGTGTGCTTCTGAATATGCTCTGGCATCTGCTGAGTCTGCATCTCCTTCTGCTGCATCTCCTGCTGAATCTCCTTCTTCTGCATCTCCTGCTGAATGTGAGGCTGAATATGCTGCTGCATCTCCTGCTGCATTTTCTACTGCTAAGCATGCATCTCCTGCTGCATCTCATGCAATTGCATCTCTTGCTGCTGCATACCCTGCTGCTGCATCTACTACTTCTGCATATCCTGCTACTGCATCTCCTACATATCCTGCTGCTGCATTTTCTACTGCTGCAGATCCTGCTTCATCTGCTGCTGCTGAATCTCCTGCTGCATCTCCTGCTGCTGCATCTTCTGCCGCTGCATCTGCTGCATCATCTCCAGCTACTGCATCTCCTGTTGAATCTGCATCTCTGCTTTAATCTGCTTCTGCATTTCCTGCTCTTGCATCTGCTGATGCTGCATCTGCTGCAGCATCCACTGCTGCACCTCCTTCTTCTGCCTCTCCTCCTGCATCACGTCCTTGTGCATCTCTTGATGCATCTCCTGCTATATCTCCTGCTGCATCTCCTGCTATATCTCCTGCTACACCTCCCTCTGCCTCTCCTGCTCTTGCATCTGCAGCTGCTGCACCTCCTACTCCATTACCTCCTGTGGTATCTCCTGCTGCACATCCTGCTGATTTTCCTGCTGCAACTTCTATTCCATCTGCTGCTGCAAGAAGCACTTGCAAGAGAACTGGGTGATCAGGCCCAATCAACACGGGTTCATGAAAGGCAGGTCTTGCCAGACTGATCTGATCACCTTCTATGACCAAGTGACTAAACTCTTGGAAGAGGGAAAGGCTGTGGATGTGGTTTTCCTGGACTTCAGTAAAGCCTTTGATACAGTTTCTCACAGCATTCTGCTTCGGAAACTGTCGGCCTCTGGCCTGGACGGGTGCACACTCTCCTGGGTGAAAAACTGGTTGAATGACTAGGCCCAGAGGGTGGTGGTAAATGGAGTTAAATCCAGCTGGAGGCCAGTGACAAGTGGGGTTCCCCAGGGCTCAGTGCTGGGTCCAGTCCTGTTTAATGTCTTTATCAACGACCTGGATGAAGGCATTGAGTGCTCCCTTAGCAAGTTTGCAGATGACACCAAGCTGGGAGGAAGTGTCGATCTGCTGGAGGGTCGGGAGGCTCTGCAAAGGGATCTGAACAGGCTGGACTGCTGGGCTGAGACCAACGGCATGAGATTTAACAAGGCCAAATGCCGGGTCCTGCACTTGGGACACAACAACCCTAAGCAGAGGTACAGACTAGGAGAAGCCTGGCTGGAAAGCTGCCAGGAGGAGAAGGACCTGGGGGTGCTGGTTGACAACCGACTGAACATGAGCCAGCAGTGTGCCCAGGTGGCCAAGAAGGCCAATGGCATCCTGGCTTGTATCAGGAATGGCGTGACCAGCAGGTCCAGGGAGGTTATTCTCCCCCTGTACTCGGCACTGGTGAGACCGCACCTCGAGTACTGTGTTCAGTTCTGGGCCCCTCACCACAAGAAGGATGCTGAGGCTCTGGAGCGAGTCCAGAGAAGGGCAACAAAGTTGGTGAAGGGGCTGGAGAACATCTTACGAGGAGCGGCTGAAAGAGCTGGGGTTGTTCAGCCTGGAGAGACCTTATTACTCTCTACAACTACCTGAAGGGAGCTGGCCTCTTCTCCCAAGTGACAGGGGACAGGACGAGAGGGAATGGCCTCAAGCTCCGCCAGGGGAGATTTAGGCTTGAGATTAGGAAGAAATTCTTCACAGAGAGGGTGGTTAGGCATTGGAACGGTCTGCCCAGGGAGGTGGTTGAGTCACCCTCCCTGGAGGTGTTTAAGGTTAGGGTGGATGAGGTACTTAGGAGCATGATTTAGGGATTGGTGGGAATGGTTGGACTCGACGATCCAGTGGGTCTCTTCCAACCTGGTCATTCTGTGATTCTGTGATTCTGTGATCTCCTGCTGCTTCATAACCCCCTGCATCTCCTCTTGATGAATCTCCTGCTGTATCTCCTGATGCTAAATCTGCTGCTTCATCTCCTGCTGCATATGCTTGTGCTGCATCTGCTGCTGTATCTGCTGCAGGATCTTCTGCTTCTGCATCTCATGACACATCTCCTGCTGATGTATCTCCTGCTTCTGCATATCTTACTGCATCTCCCGCTGCTGCATGTCCTGCTGCATCTCTTCCTGCTAAATCTCTGGCAACTATACGCAGCGGCATCTGCTGTGTCTTCATCTCCTGCTGCTGCAGCTCCTGCTTCTGAATCTCATGCTGAATGTGCTACTGAATATGCTGCTGCATTTCCTGCTGCACCTTCTGCTGAATATGCATCTCCTGCTGCATCTCGTGCTGATGTACCCCCTGCTGCTGTATCCCCTGCTTCTGCATCCTCTGTTTCATCTGCTGCTACTGGAGGTCTTGCTACATCTTCTGCTGCTGAATCTCCTTCTGCTGTGTCTGCAGCTGCATCTCCTGCTTCGTCACCTGCTACTGAATGCCCTGCTGCATTTCCTGCTGCTGCACCTCCTGCTGCTGCATATCCTGCTGCTGCATATTCTGCTGCATCTCCTTCTGCTGCATATACTGCTGCTTCATCTGGTACTGCATCTCCTGATGCTGCATCTCATGGTGCATCTCCTCTTACTCAGTATCTGTCTACATATCCTTCTGCTACATCACATGCTACTGAATCTCTTTCTACATATCCTGCTGCATCTCCTGCTGCATATCTTCTGGCTGCATCTCCTGCTGCTCCATCTCCTGCTGACGCATCTCCTCCTGCTTCATCTCCTGCTGCTGCATCTCTTTCTGCTGCATCTTCTGCATCTCCTGATGCATCTCTTCCTGTTGCATCTCCTGCTGAATCTCCAGCTGCTACACCTGCAGCATTTGCTGCAGCATTTGCCGCTGCATCTGCTGCTGCATCTGCTGCTCTTTCACATACTGCTGCATCATCTGCTGCTGCATCTCCTGCTGCTGCATTTCCTGATACATCTCCTGCTGCTGCATCTCTGGCATTTGCTGCTGCATCTGCTGCTGATTCATCTCCTGCTGCATTTCCTGCTACAACTCCTTCTGCAACTACTGCTGCTGCATCTCCTCCTACATCTCCTGCTTCTGCATCTGCTGCTTCATATCCTTCTGATGCTTCTGCGTGTTCATCTCATGATGCTACTCTCCTACTGGATCTCCTGCTGCTGAATCTCCTGCTGCTGCATATCATAGTGCATCTTCTTCTGCTACAACAGCGGCTACTGTATCTCCCGCGTACTCTCCTGTTGCAGTATCACCTGCTGCATCTCCTCCTGCTGCAAGTCCTGTAGCTACACCTCCTTCTGCTGTATCTGCTGCTTCATCTCCTGCTTCTGCATCTACTGGTGCGGCATCTGCTGCTGCATCTGCTTCTGCATCTCCAGCTGCTGCTTCATCTCCTGCATGTCCTGTTGCTCAATCTCCTGCAGCTGCATCTCCTGCATGCTCTCCTGCGTCTGCATATCCTCCTGCATCTCCTGCATCTCCTCCTGCATCTCCTCCTGATGCATATCCTGCTTCAACTCCTGCTGCTGCATTACCTTCTGCATCTCTTCCTGATCTATTTCCTGCTGCTGCATCTTCTTCTGCTGCATCTGCTGATTCATCTCCTGCTGCTGCATCTCCTGCTGCTGCATCTGCTGCTGCAGGTGCTGCTTCATCTCCTGCGGCATCTCTTGGTGCTGCTTCTCCTGCTGATGCATCTCCTGCTGCATCTCCTGCGGCATCACCTACTGCAGCATCTCCTGCTTCATCTCAAGCTGCATTTCCTGCTGAAACAGCTTATGCTGCATCTCACACTTCTGCAGCTCCTGCTGCAGCTCCTTCCGATGCATCGGCAAATTCATCTTATGATGCTGCTATCCTGCTGCATCTCCTGCTGCTGAATCCCCTGCTGGATCTACTGCTGCTGCATTACCTGCTGCATCTCCTCCTGCTGCATCTCCTGCTTGTGCATCTCCTGCTTCTCTATCTCCTACTTCATCTCCTGCTGCTTCATCTGCTGCTGCAACTCCTGCTGTTGCATTCGATTAATAGGCGCACTTAAGTCACAATTCAGTAACTTATATTAAAGCGGTTTCTAAGACGTGCTTCAGAGACTGCAGAGAAAGCGCTTCAAGAGAAAACTCTAAGGTGAGCTAGAATTTGATCCTAGCACCTTCCCTGGTGTACTTGAGCTGAACGCTCTTATATTTTGAAGTGATGCTTTAATAGCCATTCTGATGTTACAGCAGACAAGCCGAGACTGAAAGTTCTACAAGTCTTGCCTTGCAGTGAAAGCAAACCCCACTTCATCTCCTGCTCCTGCATCTCCTGCTGCATCTCCGGCTGCTGCATCATCTACTGCTGCATCTCCTGCCGCTGCATCTCCTGCTTCTACATCATCTACTGCTGCATCTGCTGCTGAATTTCCTACTGCTGCATCTGCAGCATTGTCTGCTTCATCGGCTGCTGCTTCAAATAATGCTGCATCTCCTTCTACATCTCCCGCTGCTGCATCTTCTGCTGCACCTCCTTCTGCTGCTGTATCTCTTGCTGAATCTACTGCGGCTGCTTCTCCTGCTGCATCTCCTTCTGCTGCTTCTCATTCTGTGCATCTTCTTCTCTGCATCTCATTCTACTGCTTCCATTTCTGATGCATCTCCTGCTGCATCTCATGCAGCTGCACCTCTTCCTGCTGCATCTCCTTCTGCATCTCGTTTTGCTGTACCTCCTGCTGCTTCATCTCCTCCATCTGCTGCTGCATCTGCATCACCTGCTACTGAATCCCCTGTGGCAATCCTGCTGCATCTCCTGATGATGCATCTCCTTCTGCTGCATCTCCTACTGCATCTCGTGCTGCATCATCTGCTACTGGTTCCCCTGCTGCATTCCTGACGCATCTCCAGATGCTGCATCTCCTGCTGCTGCATCTCCTGCTCCATCTCCTACTAAATCGAATCCTGCTACATCTCCTACTGCATCTCATGCTGCTGTATCTTTTCCTGCTGCATCTCATCCTGCATCTCTTACTGCTGCATCTGCTGCTGCATCTCCTACTAAATTGAATCCTGCTACATCTCCTGCGTAATCTCCTGCTGCTGCATCATCTCCTGCTGCATCTCTTACTGCTGCATCTGCTGCTGCATCTCCTTCTGGAACTCTTTCTGACGCATTGGCGGTTTCATCTCATCATGCTGCACTCCTGCTGCATCTCCTGCTGCTGTATCGTCTACTGCTGCATCTCCTGCGTAATCTCCTGCTGCTGCATCATCTCCTGCTGCATCTCCTCCTGCATCTATTGGTGCTGCATATCCTGCTGAAGCAATTCCTGCTGCAGCACCTCCCTCTTCATCTCTGCTGCTGTATCTCCTGCTGCATTTCCTGCTGCTGCATCTCCTGCTGCTGCAGCTCTTGCTGCTGCAGCTCCTGTTGCAGCTCCTCAGGCTGCATCTCCTGCTGATGCATCTCCTCCTGATGAATCTCCTTCTGCATCTCTTTCTGATGCCTCGTCTGCATTTCCTGCTGCAACTCTTCCTCCTGCATCTCCTGCTGCTGCATCTGCAGCATTTGCTGCTGCATCTGATGCTGATACACATACTGCTGAATATCCTGCTACATCTCCTGCTGCTGCATCTGCTGCTTCATATCCTTCTGATGCTTCTGCGTATTCATCTCATGATGCTACTCTCTTTCTGGATATGCACTCCTACTGCATCTCCTCCTGCTCCATCTCCTGGTGAATTTACTGCTGCATCTCCTGCTTCTGCATCTCCTGCTGCATCTCCTGCTGCTGCATCTATTGCTGCATTTCCTACGGAAGCATCTCCTGCTGAATCTCCTGTTATTGTTCCTGCTACTGCATCTGCTGCGGCATCTGCTGCTTCAGATCCTGCTGCATCTCCTACTGCTGCATTATCTGCTGTTATATATCCTGCTGCATCTCTTACAGCTGTATCTCCTGCTGCATCTCCTGCTGCTTTATCGCCTGCTGCATCGAATGCTGTATCTCTTTCTGCTGGTTATCCTGCTGCTGCATCCCCTGCTGCTGCATCCTCTGTTTCATCTACTGCTGCTGCATGTCCTGCTGCATCTTCTGCTGCTGCGTCTCCTTCTGCTGTATCTGCTGCTGCATCTGCTGCTACATTACCTGCTAATGAATCTTCTGCTACATTCCTGCTTCATCTCTTGATGCTGCATCTCCTACTGCATTTCCTGCTGCTGCAAATCATGATGCATGTCCTGCAGAATCTCCCATTACTGCATCTCCTCTTGCTGCATCTCCTGCTGCTGCATCTCCTGCTGCTGCATCTCCTGCTGCTGCATCTACTGCTGAATCTCTTCCTGCTGCACATCTGGCTGAATCTCCTGCTGGTGTTTCTCATCCTACTGGTTCACCTCCTGCATCTCTTGCTGCTGCATTTTCTGCTGAACCTCTTGCTGCTGCATCTCCTGCTGCAACTTCTCCTGATGCATCAGCGGATTCATCTCATGATGCTGCATCTCCTGCTTAATCTCCTGCTTCTGCATCTCCAGTTTTGGCATCATCTCTTGCTCCATCTCTTGCATCTCCTCCTGATGAATATCTTTCTGCATCTATTTCTGCTGCATCTTCTGCATTTCCTACTGAAACTCTTCCTCCTGCATCTCTTTTTGAATCTCCTTCTGCTGCATCTGCAGCATTTGCTGCTGCATCTGCTGCTATATCTCCTGCTGCTCTATATCTTCCTGCTGCTTCTCCTACTGCAACTCTTGCTACTTCATCTTCTGCTGCATCTCCTGATGCATCTTCTGTTGCTGTATCTCTTGCTGCATCTCTTGCGGCTGCATCTCCTGCTGCATCGCCTTCTGCTGCTTATCATTCTCTGCATCTTCTGCTCTGCATCTCCTGCTGCTGCATCCCCTCCTGCTACTTCATCTCCTGCCGCTGCATCTCCTGCTGCATCACCTTATGACGATTCTCTGCATCTGCTGCTGCATCTGCTGCTACATCATCTACTGCTGCATCTCCTGCTACATCTCCTTCTTCTGCATCTCCTTCTTCTGGATCTCCTGCTGATGCATACCCTGTTGCATCTACTACTTCTGCATACCCTATGTCATCTACTGCTGCTGCATCTCCTGCTGCTACATCATCTACTGCTGCTGCATCATCTACTGATGCATCTCCTCTAGCATCTCTTACTGATGCATCCTCTGCTGCATCTCCTGCTGCTGCATCTCCTTGTGGAACTCTTTCTGAATCATTGGCGGGTTCATCTCATCATGCTGCTTTCCTCCTGCATCTCCTCCTGTTGAATCTCCTGCAGGTGCATACCCTTCTGCATCTCCTGCTGCTTCATCTCCTTCTGCTGCATAGCTTTCTGCTGCATCTACTGCTGCTTCGTCTGCTGCTGCATCTACTTCTGTAGCATCTCGTGGTGCTTCTCCTCTTGCTGAATATCTTGCTGCATATCGTGCTGCTACATCTCCTGCTACTGCATATCGTTCTTCATCTCCTGCTGCATTTCCTCCGGCTGCATCACCTGCTTCATCTCTTCCCGCTGCGTCTCCTGCTCCATCTCCTGCTGATGAATCTTCTCCTGATACATCTATTTATGCATCAATTGCTGCTGCATCTTCTGCATTTCCTGCTGCAACACTTCCTGCTCCATCTCCTGCTGAATCTCCTGCTGCTGCATTTGCAGCATTTTCTGCTGCATCTGCTGCTGTTTCATATACTTCTGCATCTGCTGCTACATCTCCTGCTTGTCCATCCAGTGCTGCTGCATCTGCGGTTGCATCTCCTGCTACTGCACCTGCTGCTGCATCACTGCTGCTGTATCTCTTGTTGCATCTGCTGCTGCAGCATCAACTACTGCATCTCCTTCTGCTGCTTCTCTTTCTCTGCATCTTATTCTCTGCATCTTCTGCTGCTGCACCACCTACTGCTGCATCTGTTGCTGCAGCATCAACTACTGCATCTCCTTCTGCTGCTTCTCTTTCTCTGCATCTTCTTCTCTGCATCTCCTGCTGCTGCACCACCTGCTGCTGCATCTCCTCCTGCTACATCTCTTACTGCATCTCTTGCTGCTGCATCTGCTGATGCTGCATCTACTACTGCATCTCCTGGTACACCTCCTGATTCTTCATCTCCTGCTTCTGGATCTCTCCTGCATCTCCTGCTGCTGCATCGCAGGGTACATCTCCTCTTGCTCAATCTCCTGCTGCATATCCTGCTGCTACATCTCCTGCTGCTGCATCGCCTTCTGCATTACCTATTGTTGAATCTCGTGCTGCTGCATTCTCTGCTGCATCTACAGCTGCTGCATCGCCTGCTGCGGAATCTCCTAATGCATCTTCTATTTCTTAGTTTCCTGAGGCTTCCTATCTTGCTTCATCTCCTTTTGCTGCATATAGTGCTGCTGCATCTACTGCTGCATCGTCTGCTGCTGCATCTCTTCCTCCATCTCCTGCTGTGGCATTTCTTGCTGCATCTACTTCTGCATCTGCTGCTGCTCCATCTGCTGCAACTGCATCATCAGGATATTCTGATGGAGATGCAGCACCAGGAGATGCAGCAAGATTTTCTGCAGGCGATCGAGCAGAAGGAGATGCAGCCGTATGAGATGCATCAGGATTTTCTGCAGTCGATGTAGCAAAAGTAGATGAAGCATCACGAGGTGCAGCAGGAGATACAGCAGCAGGCGATTCTTCAGCAGGAGATACAGCAGCAGGAGATGCAGTAGGACATGTAGCAGGAGATACGTCAGCAGGAGATGCAGTAGGACATGTAGCAGGAGATGCAGCAGCAGGAGATGCAGAAGAAGATGCAGCAGAAAACGCAGCAGGATATACCTCAAGAGATGCAGAAGAAGGAGATGCAAGAGTACATGAAGAGGAAGGAGATACAGCAGAAGATGCAGCAGCAGGAGATGCAGGCAGCAGATGAAAGAGGAGATGCAGTTTCAGAAGGAGATGAAGTAGCAGGAGATGCAGCAGCAGATGCAATAGCAGGAGATGCAGCAATAGGTGAAGTAGCACCATATACAGCAGCATATGCTGAAGATGTAGTAGTAGGAGATTAAGAAGGAGATGCAGCAGGAAGAGATGCAGCAGGATATGCAGAAAAAGATGCAGCAGCAAGAGATGCAGCAGGAAATGCAGCAGGAGATGCAATAGCCGGAGATGATGCAGGAGATGGACAGGAGATGCAGCTGGAGATGTAGCAAGAGGAGATGCACCATGAGATAGAGCAGCAGGAGATGCAACAGGAGTTACAGCAGAACATGCATCAAAAGATGTAACATAAGGAGATGCAGTACGAGAGTCAGCAGAGGAGATGAAACAGTGAATGCAGCAGCAGATGCAGGAGTAGCAGAAGCAACAGCAGGAGATGTAGCAGCAGATGAAAGAAGAGATGCAGATTCAGTAGGAGATGCAGAAGCAGGAGATGCTGCAGTACATGCAGCGGCAGGAGATGCACCAGCAGGAGATTCAGAAGCAGGAGATGCAATAGGAGATGGAGCAGCAGGATATGCAGAATCAGGAGATGCATCAGCACGAGTTGCAACAGGAGATTAAGCAGCAAAGTAGGAGAAGATGCAGAAGTAGGAAATGCAGAAGAAGACACAGCAGCTGGAGATGCAACAGGCGATACTTTCGAAGTGGTGCAGAAGATGGAGATGCAGGAGGAGATGCAGCAGAAGGAGATGGAGCAGTAGATGCAGCAGCAGTTTTAATAGCCATACGAATGTTGCAGTACACAAGCCTAGAGTGAAAGTTCTACCAGTCTTCCTTTGCAGTGAAAGCACTAGAAGAGACGACATTCGGAAGCGTCAGCATTCCATTCTAGCATCTTCCATGCGGGAATTACTCACTTTTCCCAAAGAGCCTTCATAGGCGCAGTTAAGTCAAAAATTCAGTAATCTACACTAAACGTTCTCTTAGTCGTGCTTTACAGCTTGCAGGGAAAGCGCTTCCAGAGAAGACTCTAACGAGAGACAATATTCGATCATAGCAGCTTCTCTGAGATACTTGTTTTGAACGATTTGAAATTTGGAAGGGACGCTTTAATAGCCGTTACAGTACACAAGCCTAGACTGAAAGGTCTACAAGTCTTGATTGGCAGTGAAAGCACTCTAAGGGAACACATTCACAAGTAGCAGCATTCCATGCTAGCATCTTCCCTTTGGGAGTTACTCACTTTTCAAAAAGCGCCTTCTTAGGCGAAGATAAGTCACAATTCAGTACCCTACACTAAAATGGTCCATAAGTCTCGCTTTGCTGCTTGCAGTGAAAGCGCTTCCAAAGAAGACTCAACCTAAAGCAAGCATTTGATGGTAGCAGCTTCCCTACCTTACTTGTTCTGCATGATCTGAAAATAGTGAAGTGACGCTTTAGTAGTCATTCTGATGTTACAGTACACAAATCTACGCTGAAAGCTCTACAAGTCTTGCTTTACAGAAAAAGCGCTATAAAAGACATTCAGAAGAAGCAGCTTTCCATTCTAGCGTCTTCCCTGCGGGCGTTTTTCGAATTTCCTAAAGCACCGTAATAGGCGCAGTTAAGTCTCAATTCAGTACCCTACGCTAAACCGTTCTGTTAGTCGTGCTTTCCACGTTGCAATGAAAGAGCTCCACAGAAGACTCTAACGAAAGCCAGCATCTGATCGTAGCAGCTTCCCTGGTGTGCTTGAGCTGAACGCTCTTACGTTTTGAAATGACGCTTTATTTGCCGTTTATATGTTAGAGTACGCAAGCTTATACTGATAGTTCTATAATTCTTGCCTTGTAGTGAAAGTGCTCTAAGAGAACACATTCAGAAGCAGCAACATTCCTTGCCAGCTTCTTCGCTGCGGGATTTACTCACTTATCCTAAAGCGCCTTACTAGGCGCAGTTAAGTCACAATTCAGTATACTGTAATAGAACGGTCAACTAGTCGTGCTTTGCAGCTTGCAGTAAAAGCGCTTCAAGAGAAGACGTAAACGAAAGCCAGCATTTGATGACATCTTCTTAAAGTGCAGTAATTTGTGATATGAAGGCACAATTCAGTATTCTATTCTAAAACGTTTTGTTAGTCGTGCTTTGCAGCTCGCAGTGAAAGCGTTTCCAGAGAAGACTCTAAGGAGAGCTGTCATTTCATGGTGGCATCTTCCCTGCGGTACTTGTGCTGAACGCTCTGAAATTTGGAACTGACGCCTTACTACTCATTCTGACGTTACAGTTCACAAGCCTAGACTGAAAGTTCTGCAAGTCTTGCTTTGCAGTGAAAGAGCTATAAGAGAAGATTCTAAGAGAGGCACCGTTTGATGCTAGCAACTTCCCAGGGATACCTGTGCTGAACGCTTTGAAATCTTCACGTGAAAGCTTACTAGCCATGCTGATGTTACATTTCACTAGCCTAGAGTAAAAGTTTTAAAAGGCTTGGTTTGCTGTGAAAATGCTCTAAGAGAAGAAGCAGAAGCATTCCATGCTAACATCTTCCCTGCTGGAGATATTCACTATTCCTAAAACGCGTTATTAGGCGACGGAAAGTAACTAATCAGTACCATATACTAAAACTTTGTGTTAGTCATGATTTGCAGCTTGCAGTGAAAGCGCTTCCAGAGAAGGCTCTAACGAGAGGCAGCATTTGATCGTAGCATCTTCCCTGCGGTACATGTGCTGAACGCTCTGAAATTTTGAAGTGACAACTTCAAAATGTTCACAAGCCCAGATGAAAGTTCTACAAGTCGTGCTCTGCAGTGAAAGAGCTCTCAGAGAAGACATTCAGAAGCAGCAGCATTTCATGCTAACGTCTTCCCTGCTGGAGATGTAACTGTTATTAGGCGTTATAAGTCGCTATTACCTAGCCTACAAGAAAACGTTGCGTTTTTCGTGCTTTGCAGGTGGCCGTGAAAGCGCTTAATGAGAAGATCTCAACGAGAGCCAAAATTTGATGGTAGCAGCTTCCCTGCCGTACTTGTGCTGAACGCTCTGAAATTTTGAAGTGACGCTTTACTAACTAATGATGTACTTCAGAAGCCTAGAGTGAAACTTCTATAAGTCATACTTTGCCGGGAAAGGGCTCTAAGAGAAGACTTCAGAAGCAGCAGCATTCCTTGCTAACATCTTCCCTGCAGCCATTGTCCACTATTCCTAAAGTGCGCTATTAGGTGAAGTAAAGTAACTATTCAGTCCCATATGCTAAAACTCCGTGTTAGTCGTGGTTTGCAGCTGGCAGAGAAAGCCCTTCCAGAGAAGACTCTAAGAAGAACGGCATTTGATCGTAGCATCTTCCCTGAGGTACTTGTGCTGAATGCTCTGAAATTTTGAAGTGACAACTTCAAAATGTTGATGTAACAGTTCACAAGCCCAGAGTGTAAGTTCTACAAGTCGTGCTCTGCAGTGCAAGCGCTCTAAGAGAAGACATTCAGAAGCAGCGGCATTCCTTGCTAGCTTCTTCCCTGCTGGAGATCGTCACTTTTCCTAAAGCGAGTTATTAGGCGTTATTATATCGCTAATATCTAGCTTACACGAATACTTTGCCTTTATCGTGCTTTGCAGGTGGCCGTGAAAGCGCTTAATGAGAAGATCTTAACGAGAGCCAAAATTTGCTGGTAGCATCTTCCCTGCGGTACTTGTGCAGAACGTTCTCAAAATTTTGTAGCGACGACTTAAAAGCCATATTGATGTTACAGTTCACAAGACTAGAGTGAAAGTTCTACAATCATGCTCTGCAGTGAAAGCACTCTAAGAGAAGACATTCAGAAGCAGCAGCATTCCGTGCTAACATGTTCCCTGCAGCCGTTATTCACTTTTCCTAAAGCACGTTATTAGGCTTTATTAAGTCGCTGTTACCTAGCCTACAAGAAAACGTTACCTTTTTTGTGCTTTGCAGGTGGCAGTGAAAGCGCTTCATGAGGTGATCCTAACGAGAGCCAAAATTTGATGGTGGCAGCTTCCCTGCGGTACTTGTGCTGAACGTTCTCAAAATTTTGTAGTGAGGCTTTTATAGCCATGCTGACGTTACATTTCACTAGCCTAGATGGAAAGTTCGATAAATCTTGGTTTGCCTTGAAAGCGCTCTAAGAGAAGACATTCGGAAGCATTCCATGTTAACATGTTCCCTGCAGCCGTTATTCACTTTTCCTAAAGCGCTTTATTAGGCGTTATTAAGTCGCTGTTACCTAGCCTACACGAAAAAGTTGCGGTTTTCGTGCTTTGCACTGGCAGTGAAAGCGCTTCATTAAAAGATCCTAACGAGAACCAGCATTTGCTGGTAGCAGCTTCCCTGCGGTACTTGTGTAGAACGCTCTGAAAGGTTGAAGCGACGCTTTACGAGCTGATGATATACTTCGGAAGCCTAGAATGAAAATTCTGTAAGTCGTACCTTGCAGTGAAAGTGCTCTAAGAGAAGACATTCAGAAGCAGCAGCATTCCATGCTAGCATCTTACCTGCAGGAGTTACTCACTTTTCCTAAAACGTATTCTTTGGCGAAGTTAAATCACAATTTAGTACCCTACATTAAAACGGTCCAGAATTCCTGCTTTGTACCTTGCAGTAAATGCTCCTCCACAGAAGACTCTTATACGAGAGCCAGCATTTGAATGTAGCATCTTCCCTGTGGGACTTGTGCTGAACGCTCAGAAATTTTGAAGTGACGCTATAATAGACATTCCCTGTGGGCGTTATTCGATTTTCCTAGAGCACCTTAATAGGCGCAGTTAACCCACAATTCAGTACCTTATACTAAAACGGTCTGTTAGTCATTCTTTGCACCATGCAGTGAACACGCTTTAAGAGAAGACTTTAACGACAGCCAGCATTTGACCCGTAGCATCTTTCCTGATGTTTTGAAGCGACGCTTTAATAGCCATTCTGATGTTACAGTACACAAGCCTAGACTGAAAGTTCTACTAGGCTTGCCTTGCAGCGAAAGCACTACAAAAGACGACATTCCTAAGCAGCAGCATTCCATTCTGGCATCTTCCATGCGAGAGTTACTCACTGTTGCTAAAGCGCCTTCATAGGCACAGTTAAGTATAACGCAGTAGCCTGCACTAAAACATTGTGTCAGTCATGCTTTGCAGCTTGTAGTGATAGCGCTTCAAGAGAAGGCTCAGACGAAAGCCTGCATTTGATCGTAGAACTTCCCTGTTGGTACTTGTTTTGAACCATTTGAAGTTATGACGTGACGCTTTAATAGCCATTCTGATGTTGCAGTACATAAGCTTAGACAGAAAGTTCTACAAGTCTTGTTTTGTAATGAAAGCGCTCTAAGAGAAGACTTTCAGAAACAGCAACGTTTTATGGTAGCATCTTCCCTACTCTGGTTATTCAATTTTCTAAAGTGCCTCTCTTCAGTTACTTATATTCAAACGTTCCAAAAGTAGTCCTCTGCAGCTTGCAGTGAAAGCTCTTCCACAGAAGACTCTAACGAGAGCCAGCTTTTGATCGTAGCATGTGCCCTGTGGTATTGGCGCTGAAAGACCTGAAATTTTGAGTGACGCTTTAACAGCCATTCTGATGTTGCAGTACACAAGCCCAGACTGAAAGGTCCACAAGTCTTGCTTTGCAGTGAAAGCACTATAAGAGAAGACATTCAGAAGCAGCAGCATTCCATGCTAGACTATTCCCTGCAGGAGTTATTATGTTTTCACAAAGCAGTAGGAAATGGAGATGCTGGAGTTGCAGTAGGAGATGAAGCTGAAGATGAATATTCAGGAGATGCAGCAGCAGGAGATTCAGCAGGAGGTGAAGGAGCAGCTGATGCAGCAGGAGAGGCAGCAGGAGAATATGCAACAGCAGGAGATGCAGAAGAAGGATATGCAGTAGGAGATGAAAAAGCTGATGCTGATGCATCTGCTGTTGCATCTCCAGCTGCATCTCCAGCTGCATCTGCTTTTGCAGTATCTCCTGCTGCTGAATCTCCTGCTGCATCTTCCTCATCTCCTGCTGCTGCGTCTGCTGCATCATCAACTCTTGCCTCTCCTCCTACTGCATCTCCTGCTGAATCTCCTGCTGCATCTTCTGCTTCTGCATCTCCTGCTGCTGCATCTTTTCTGCGTACTCTGCTGCTGCATCTCCTGCTTCTGCATCATCTACTTCTGCTGCATCTAGTGATTAATCTCCTACTGCTGCATCTGCAGCATTTTCTGCTGCATCTGCTGCTTCTTCATATACTGCTGCATCTCCTTCTGCATCTCCTCCTATTGCTGCATCTTCTCCATCTGCTGCTGCATCTGCTGCTGACTCCCCTGCTGCATTCCTGCTGCTTCTCCTGATGCTGCAGCTCCATCTGCTGCGTCTCCTGCTGCATCTCCTGCTACTGAATCTCCTACTGCATCTCGTGCTGCGTCAGCTGCTACCGAAGTCCTGCTGCGTTCTCGATGCATCTCCTGCTCCAGAACCTGCTGCATGTCATGCTGAATCAAAACCTATCACATCTCCTGCTGACGCATCTAATGCTGCATCTCCTGCTTCTACATAATCTGCTGCAGCTCCTCTTGTGCCAGTGCTGCTGTTGCATCTCCTACTGCTAAATCTGCTGCTGCTGCGTACACTGCTGTATCTACTGCTTCTGCATCTCCTGCTGTATCTTCTGTTACTGCATCTCCTGCTGCATCTTCTTCTGCTGCATAGATTGCTGCTGCATCTACTGCTGCTTCATCTGCTGATGCATGTCCAGCTGCAGCATCTCATGATGCATCGCGTCTTGCTCAATCTCCTGCTGCATATCCTGTTGATACATCTCCTGCTACTGCATCTCCTGCTGAATCTCTTGAGGCTGCATCTCCTTCTCCATCTCCTGCTGATGAATCTTCTCCTGATGCATCTATTTACACATAACTTGCTGCTGCATATTCTGCATTTCCTGCTGCATCTCCTCCTGCAGCAAATGCAACAGTAGAAGATGTAGGAACAGGTGAATCAGCAGGAGATGCAGCAGCAGGAGATGCCATAGGAGGAGATGCAGCAGATAAAGCAGCAAGAGGAGATGCAGCAGGATATAGAGCTGGAGATGCCACTGAAGATGCAGCAGGAATAGATGCATAAGGAGAAGCAAAAGCAGACGTGGCAGCAGGAGATTCAGCAGCAGAAGATGAAGCAGGAGATCCAGTAGCAGGAGATGCTTTAGCAAATGCAGCAGCAGGAGATGCAGCAGGAGATGCAACAGGAGTGGTTTCTGCAGCAGGAGATGCAGCAGGAGATGCAGTAGCATATGATGCCGGAGATGAAGTAGCAGAGAATGTAGGAGAAGATGAAGCAGCAGATGCAACAGGAGATGCAGCAGGAATTGCAGCAGAAGGAGGTGAAGCAGTAGATGTAGCAATAGGAGATGAAGCTGCAAAAGATGCAGCAGAAGGAGGTGAAGCAGTAGATGTAGCAATAGGAGATGATGCTGCAGGAGATGAAGCTGCAGGAGATGCAGCAGCAGAAGATACAGCAGAAGATGCAACAGCAGGATATTCAGCAGCAAATTCAGGAGAAGAGGCATCAGCAACAAATGCAGCAGCAGGAGGTGCTGCATCAGATGCAGCAGAAGAAGGTGGAGCAGGAAGAGTTGCAGAAAGAGATGAAGCAGCAGGAGTTGCAACAGCAAAAGATGCAGGAGGAGATACAGCAGGAGGAGATACAGCAGGAGAAGCAGCAGGATATGCAGCAGCAGGATATGCAGCAGCAGGAGATGCAGCAGCAAGAGATGCAGCCGAAGGAGATGAAAGGCAGCAGATGCATCAGCAGATTTATCAGGCAATTCAGCGGGAGATGCATCAGAAGGAGATGCAGTAGAAAGAGATGGTGCAGCAGGAGATGATTCAGCAGGACATGCAATAGCAGGAGATGCAGAAGAAGGAGATGCATCAGAAGAAGATGCCGAAGGAGATGCAGGAGCAGGAGATTCAGCAGTAAATTCAGGAGTAGAGGCATCAGCAGAAGATGCAGCAGCAGGGCATGGAGAAGGCAGAAATGAAAGAGGAGGAGATGCATCAGAAGGAGATGCCGCAGAGGGAGATGCAGCAGCAGGAGATGCAGAATAAGGAGATGCAGAAGGAGATGCAGAAAGAGTTGCAGCAACAGGAGATGCATCAGCAGAAGACGTAAAAAGAGATGCAGGAGCAGGAGATTTATCAGGAGACGTGGCAGAAGATGTGTCAGCAGGAGATGCAGCAGTAGGCGATGCAGTTGCAGCAAAATGCAGCAGCAGCAAATGCAGCAGCAGATTCAGCAGAGGATGCAGCGGGATACGCAACAGCAGGACATGCAGCAGCAGGAGATGAAAGAGCAGGAGATGAAGCAGAATAAGGTTCAGCATGAGGAGATGTAGAAGTAGGTGCAGACGCAGGAGATGCAGCAGGAGATACAGCAGTAGCAGATGAAGCAGCAGATGCAGGAGGAGATTCAGCAGCAGCCGATGCAGCAGCCGATGCAGCAGCAAGATATGCAGCAGCAGATGAAGCATGATAATATGCAGGAGGAGATGAAGCTGGTAATGCAGCACCAGGAGATGAATGAGGAGATGCAAAAGCACACGAGGCAGTAGGAGATGCAGCAGAAGTACATGCAGCAGCAGATGCAGCAGCTGATGAACCAGTAGATTCAGCAGGAGATGCATCAGGAGGAGATGCATCAGGAGGAGATGCAGCAGCAGATGTCAAATCAGGAGATGCAGCATCAGAAGCAGCAGCAGGAGATACTTCAGGAGATGCAGCAGCAAGATATGTAGCAGCAGGAGATGCAGAAGAAGGGGATGCAGCAGCATTTGCAGCAGCCGGAGATGCAACAGCAGAGGATTGAGCATCAGATGCAGCACCACATTTATCAGGAGATGCAGCAGCAGTATATGCAGTAGCAGGAGATGCAACAGGAGATGCAGCAGCAGGAGATGCAGCAGCAGGATATTTAGGAGTTGATGCAGCAGGAGATTCAGCAGTAGGTGCAGCAGAAGATATAACAGCAGAAGACTCTGCAGCAGGAGATGTAGAAGAGCTGATGCAGCTGGAGATGCAGCAGCAGCAGATGCAGAAGCAAGAGATGAAGATTCAGCAGGAGGAGCAGGAACAGGAGATTCTACGGAAGATGCAGAAGCAGAAGATGCTGCAGAGAATGCAGCATCAAGAGATGCAGCACCGGGAGATGCAGTACGAAACACAGCAGCAGGAGATAGAGCAGGAGAAGCAACACCAGGAGATGCAATGGGATATGCTGAATCCGGATATGCACCAGCAGGAGATGCAGCAGTAGTTTATAAAACAGCAGGAGCTGCAGCAGCAGGTGCAGCAGCAATGCAGCAGGGGATGAATCGGAGATGAATCGGAGATTCATCAGAAAGAGATGCCACAGCAGATGCAGGAGATGGTGCTGGAGATGCATTAGGTAATGCAACAGGAGATGCTGCAGTAGATGTAGATTCTGCAGGAGATGCAGATTCTGCAGGACATGCTGCAGGAAATGCGGCCACAGAAGATGCAGGAACAGGTGAATCAGCAGGAGATGCAGCAGCAGGAGATGCCATAGCAGGAGATGCAGCAGGATATGCCAGAGAAGGAGATGCAGCAGATAAAGCAGCAGGAGGATATGCAGCAGGATATAGAGCTGGAGATGCCGCTGGAGATGCAGCAGGAATGGATGCATAAGAAGATGCAAAAGCAGACATAGCAACAACAGATTCAGCAGCAGAAGATGAAGCAGGAGATGCAGTAGCAGATGCAGCGGCTGGAGATGCAGCAGCAGGAGATGCAGCAGCAGGAGATGTAGGAATTGATGCAGCAGGAGATGCAGCAGCAGGAGATGCAGCAGCAGGAGATGAAGATGCAGCAGGAGAAGCAGGAACAGGAGATTCTATGGAAGATGCAGAAGCAGGAGATGCTGCAGGGAATGCAGCATCAAGAGATGCAGCACCGGGAGATGCAGTACGAAATACAGCAGCAGGAGATAGAGCAGGAGATGAAGAAGCAGGAGAAGCAACACCAAGAGATATAATGGGATATGCTGAATCTGGATGTGCAGCAGCAGGATATGCAGCAGTAGGTTATAAAGCAGCAGGAGATGCAGCAGCAGATGCAGCAGCGATGCAGCAGGAGATGAATCGGAGATTCATCAGAACGAAATGCCACAGCAGATGCAGCAGGAGCTGTAGATTCAGCAGGAGATGTAGCAACAGGAGATGCAGCAGCAGGAGATGTAAAAGGAAGAAACACAGCAGGAAATGAAGCACCAGGAATTGCCACAGCAGAAGATGCAGGATCAGCAGCAAGAGATGCAGCAGGATATGTAGTAGAAGAGGATGCAGCAGCAGATGCAGCTGGAGGAGATGCAGAAGAACATGCAGCAGCAGGAGATGCAGCAGGAGATGCAGCAGCAGGAGATGCAGCAGGCCAAGACGAAGCAGGATACTGAGCAGGAGGAGGTGCAGCAGCAGGAGGTGCATTAGGAGATGAAGCAGAAGTATATGCATGTATAGGTGCAGAGGCAGGAGATGAAGCAGAAGTATATGCAGGTATAGGTGCAGAGGCAGGAGATGCATCAGGAGTTGAAGCAGCTGGTGATGCAGCAGGAGATGCACCTGCAGGAGAAGCAGCAGCAGCAGATGCAGCAGGAGATTCAGCAGCAAGAGATAAAGAGAAGTAGATGCAGAAATAAGATGCAGCATCTGGAAGTGCAGCAGCAGAAAATGAAGCAGCAGCAGCAAATGCAGCAGGAGGTAATGCAGCAGGAGGAGATGCAGCAGGAATTGCAGCAGCAAGAGATGCTGCAAGAATTGCAGCAGCAGGAGATTCAGCAGCAGATGTAGCAGCAAATGCAGAACCAGGAGATTCAGCAGCAAATGTAGCAGCAAATGCAGAACCAGGAGATGCAGCAGCAGGAGATGAAGCGCCAGGAGGTTTAGCAGGAGATGCATATTCATCAAGAGATGCAGCAGAAAGATATGCAGTAGGAGATGCAACAGCAGGAGATGCTGCAGCAGATTCAGCAAGAAATGTAGCAACAGGAGATGCAGAAGCAGGAGATGCAGCAAAAGATGCATCTGCAAGAGATGAATCAGCAGGAGATACAGCAGCAGGAGATGCAGCAGGAGATAAAGAAAAATATAAGCATCAGCAGCATCCCCTCTTACTTGATGTCCTCCTGCATCTCCTGCTGCTGCATCTGCTGCTTCATCTCCTGCTTCTGTATCGCCTGCTGCTCCATTTCCTGTTGCATCTGGTGCTTCATCCCCTGCTGCATCTCTTTCGGCTCCATCTGGTGCATCTGCTGCTGCATCTGCTGCTGCATCTCCTGCTAAATCTCCTGCTGCTGCATCTCCTTCTGAATTTCATGCTGAATCTCCTGCTGAATATGCATCTCCTGCTGCATCTCCTGCTGCTGCATTACCGGCTGCTGCATCACCAGCTGCTGCATCTTCTGCTGCAGCTCCTTCTCCGGCATCTCCTGCTGCATCATCTGCAACAGCATCCTCTGCTGCTACTTCTCCTACTGAATCTGCATCTCCTGCTACTGAATCTCCTGCTTCATCTCCTCCTGCTGCATCTTCTGCCGCATTTCCTGTTGCTGCATATCCTTAATCTGCTGCTGCATTTGCTGCTGTTTCGTGTACTGCTGCATCTCCTGCTACATTTCCAGCTGCTGCATCTCCTGCTACTTGATGTCCTCCTGCATCTCCTGCTGCTGTATAGCCTGCTGCTTCATCTCCTACTGCATCCTCTACTCATGCATCTGCGGATGCATCTCCTCATGGTCCATTTCCTGCTGCATCTGCTGCTCGATCTTCTACTGATGCATCTAGTGCTTCTGCATTTCAGCTGCATATCCTGCTGAATGCATCTGCGGCTGCACCTCCTGCTCCTTCATCTCCTGCTGAATTACCTGCTGCACTTCCTGCTGTAACTGCTGATGCATATGTTGCTACTTCATCTCCTGATGCATCTCCTGCTGTATCTCCTGCTGAATCTTCTTCTGCAGAATCTCCTCCTACATCTCCTGCTGTAGATTCTCCTGCTACAATTCCTGCTGATGTATCTCCTGCTGATTCTCCTACTACATCTCCTGCTGCTGAATCTCCTTCTGTATCTCCTGCTGCATCTCCTGCTCCTGTATGTCCTACTGTGAATCTGCTGCTGCTGAATCTCCTGCTGAATCTGCGTCTCCTGCTGCTTCATCCCCATTCTCTGCATCTCCTGCTGCATCTCCTGTTGCATCTTCTGCTGTGCAATCCCCTGCTGCTGCATCCCCTGCTGTATCTTCTACTGATGCATCTCCTGCTTCATCTTCTGCTTCTGCATCTCCTGCTGCTGCGTCTGCGGCATCATCTCCTCCTGCCTCTCCTCCTCCTGCATCTCCTGCTCAATCTCCTGCTCATCTTCTGATGCTGTATCATCTGAAGCATCACTTCATGCTGCATCTCCTGCTTAATCTGCATCTCTTACTGCATCTGCATCTCATTTTCCTGCGTCTCCTGCGGCATTGCTGCTGAATCTGCTGCTGCATCTCCTGCTGCTGCATCTCCTGCTGCGTCTACTGCTACATACTCTGCTACTGCATTTCCTGATGAATCTGCTGCTTAATCTGCTGCTGCATCTTTTGTGGCGGCATCTCCTGCTCTTGCATCTCCTGCTGCTGGATATCCTCCCGAATCTCCTGCGACATCTCATGCTGCTACATATCCTGCTACATCTCCCGATACATCTCCTCCTGAATACGCACCTCTTGATGCATCTTCTCCTCCTGCATCTCCTACTGCTGCATCTGCTGATGCTTCACCTCCTGCTTCTGCGTCTGCTGTATCATCTCCTCTTTCTGCATATCCTGCTTTATCTCCTGCTTCTGCATCATCTCATGCTGCTGCATATGGTGAAGATTCTTATCCTACTGCATCTCCTGCTGAATCTTCATTTCCTGCTGCATCTGCTTCTGAATCTCCTGCTGCTGTTGCATCCCCTGCATCTCATCTCCTTCTATATCTCCTGCTACTGCCTCTGCTCAGCAGCATCTCCTGCTGCATCTCCTGCTAAAGCTCTTGCTGCATCTCCTGCTGCTGTGTCTGCTTCTGCATATCCTACTGTGTCTGCTGCTGCATCTCCTGCTGCCTAATCTGCTGCTGCTGCATCTCCTGCTGAATCTGTTGCTGCTGCATCTGCATTCTGCTGCATCTCCTTCTGCATCACCTCTTGCTGCATCTCCTCCTGCTGCATCTGCTGCTGCATCTCGTGCTGCATCTGCTGCTTCAGCTCCTTCTGCCATCTCCTGCGGCTGCATCTCCTGCTGCATGTCCTGCTGCATCTCTTAATGCTGCATATGCTGATCATGCATCTCTTGCTGCATCTCTTGCTGCATTTCCTACGGAAGCATCTCCTGCTGAATCTCCTGTTATAGCTCCTGCTACTGCATCTGCTGCGGCATCTGCTGCTTCAGATCCTGCTGCATTTCCTGCTGCTGCATCTTCTGCTGATGTATATCCTGCTGCATCTCTTACAACCGTATCTACTGCTGCATCTCCTGCTGCTTTATCGCCTGCGGCATCGAATGCTGTATGTCTTTCTGCTGGATATCCTGTTGCTGCATCTCCTCCTACTGCATTTCCTACTACATCTCTTCCTGCTGCCTCTACGGCTGAATATAATGCTGCATCTCCTGCTGCTGCATTCTCTGTTTCATCTACTGCTGCTGCATGTCCTGCTACAGCTTCTGCTGCTGCATCACTTGCTGCTGTATCTGCTGCTGCATCTGCTGCTGCATTACCTGCTACTGAATCTGCTGCTACATTCCTGTTTCATGTCTTGATGCTGCATTTCCTGACGCTGCATCTCTTGGTGCTGCATCTCCTGCTGCATCTCTTGTTGCTGCAAATCATGATGCATCTCCTGCTGCAACTTCCTTTGATGCATCAGTGGATTCGTCTCATGATGCTCCTCTCCTGCTTAATCTCCTGCGGCTGCATCTCCTGCTGCATCTATTGTGGCTGCATCTCCTGCTGCATCTCCTTCTGCATGTGGGGTTCCCCAGGGCTCAGTCCTGGGTCCAGTCCTGTTTAATGTCTTTATCAACGACCTGGATGAAGGCATTGAGTCCTCCCTTAGCAAGTTTGCAGATGACACCAAGCTGGGTGGAAGTGTCGATTTGCTGGAGGGTAGGGAGGCTCTGCAAAGGGACCTGAACAGGCTGGACTGCTGGGCAGGACAACGGCATGAGGTTTAACAAGGCCAAATGCCGGGTCCTGCACTTGGGACACAACAACCCTAAGCAGAGGTACAGACTAGGAGAAGCCTGTCTGGAAAGCTGCCAGGAGGAGGACAGCCGACAGCCGACTGAACATGAGCCAACAATGTGCCCAAGTGGCCAAGAAGGCCAATGGCATCCTGGCTTGTATCAGAAATGGCGTGACCAGCAGGTCCAGGGAGGTTATTCTCCCTCTGTACTCGGCACTGGTGAGACTGCACCTCGAGTACTGTGTTCGGTTCTGGGCCCCTCACCACAAGAAGGATGTTGAGGCTCTGGAGCGAGTCCAGAGAAGAGCAACAAAGGTGGTGAAGGGGCTGGAGAATAAATCTTATGAGGAGCGACTGGGAGAGCTGGGGTTGTTTAGCCTGGAGAAGAGGAGGCTGAGGGGAGACCTTATTATGCTCTACAACTACCTGAAGGGAGGTTGTGGAGAGGAGGGTGCTGGCCTCTTCTCCCAAGTGACAGGGGACAGGACGAGAGGGAATGGCCTCAAGCTCCGCCAGGGGAGATTTAGGCTTGAGATTAGGAAAAAATTCTTCACGGAGAGGGTGGTTAGGCATTGGAACGGTCTGCCCAGGGAGGTGGTTGTGTCACCGTCCCTGGAGGTGTTTAAGGTTAGGGTGGATGAGGTACTTAGGGGCATGATTTAGGGATTGGTGGGAATGGTTGGACTCGACGATCCAGTGGGTCTCTTCCAACCTGGTTATTCTGTGATTCTGTGTGATCTCTTGCTGTATCTAATCCTACCACATCTCCTGCATCATCTCCTGCTGATGCATCTCCTGATGCATCTGCTGCAGGATCACCTGCTTTTTCATATCATGCCACATCTGCATCTCCTGCTACTGCATCCTCTCCCTCTACTTCATCCCCTGCTGCTGCATGTCGTGCTTCATCTCCTACTGCTGCATCTGGGACTGCATCACTTTATGATGATTCTCTTGCATCTGCTGCTGCATCGCCTGCTACATCTCCTTCTTCTGCATCTACTGCTGCTGAATCTCCTGCTGGTTCATACCCTGCTGCGTCTACTGCTTCTGCATACCCTACGTCACCTACTGCTGCTGTATATCCTGCTGCTACATTATCTACTGCTGCATCTCCTGCTGAATCTCCTTCTGCTGCATCTGCAGCACTTTCTGCTTCATCTGCTGGTGATTCACATCCTGCGGCATCTCCTTCTACATCTCCTGCTGCTGCACTTTCTACTGTATCTCTTGCTGAATCTACTGAGGCTGCTTCTCGTGCTGCATGTCCCTCTGCTGCTTCTCATTCAATGCATCTTCTTTTCTGCATCTCATTCCACTTCTTCCCCTGCTGATGCATCTCCTGCTGCATCTCATGCAGATGCACCTCCTTCTGCTGCATCTCCTTCTGCATCTCCTCCTGCTGCATCTCCTGCTACATCTCCTGCTGCTGCATCTACTGCTGATGCACCGGCGGTTGCATCTTCTGCGGCTGCACCTGCTGTTGCATCTCCTGATTCTGTAGCTCTTGTTGCATCCATTGCAGCTGCATCTCCTGCTGCATCTCCGTTTGTTGCTTTGAATTCTCGGCATCTTCTTCTCTGCATCTCCTGCTGCATCTCTGCTGCTGCACCTTCTGCTTCTGCAACACCTGCTGCAGTATCCCCTGATGCATCTCCTGCTGCTACATCTCCTGTTGCTGCATCTCTTGCATTTACTGCTGCATCTGCTGCTGATTCATCTCCTGCTACATCTCCTTCTTCTGTATCTCCTCCTGCATCTCCTGCTCCTGCATCCTCTGCTGCAGCACCTGCTGCTGCATCTCCAGCTCCATATCCTTTTGAGGCATCTGCGGATTCAACTCATGATACTGCTATCCTGCAGCTTCCCCTGCAGCTCAATGTCCTGCTGCTGCAAACCCTGCTGCATCTACTGCTGCTGCATACCCTGCTTCATCTACTTCTGCTGCATCTCCTGCTTCTGCATCATCTACGGCTGCATCTATTGATTAATCTCCTACTGCTGCATCTGCAGCATTTTCTGCTTCATCTGCTACTGCTTCATATACTGCTGCATCTCTTCCATCTGCTGCTGCATCTGCTGCTTCATCACCTGCTACTGAATCCCCTGCTGCAATCCTGCTGCTTCTTCTGATACTGCAGCTCCATCTGCTGCACCTCCTGCTGCATCTCCTGCTACTGAATCTCCTACTGCATCTCATGGTGCCTCAGCTGCTACTGAATCCCTGCTGCGTTCCAGATGCTTCTCCTGCTCCAGCACCTCCTGCTGCTGCATATCCTGCTTCATCTCCTGCTGCTGTATCTCCTGCTGAGTCTAAACCTACAACATCTCCAGCTCTATCTCCTGCTGACGCATCTCCTGCTGCATCTCCTGCTGCTGCATAGCTTGCTGCTGAATCTCCTACTGCATCTCCTGCTTTGTCAGCTGCTTCGGAATCCCTGCTGCATTCCAGATGCATTTCCTGCAACTCCATCTCCTTCTGATGCATCTCCTCTTTCATCTCCTGCTGAACCTAATCCTACCACATAACTTGCTACATCTCCTGCTGCTTCATAACCCCCTGCATCTCCTCTTGATGAATCTCCTGCTGCTGTATCTCCTGATGCTAAATCTGCTGCTTCATCTCCTGCTGCATATGCTTGTGCTGCATCTGCTGCTGTATCTGCTGCAGGATCTTCTGCTTCTGCATCTCATGACACATCTCCTGCTGATGTATCTCCTGCTTCGGCATATCTTACTGCATCTCCCGCTGCTGCATGTCCTGCTGCATCTCTTCCTGCTAAATCTCTGGCACCTATATGCAGCGGCATCTGCTGAGTCTTCATCTCCTGCTGCTGCAGCTCCTGCTTCTGAATCTCATGCTGAATGTGCTACTGAATATGCTGCTGCATTTCCTGCTGCACCTTCTGCTGAATATGCATCTCCTGCTGCATCTCGTGCTGATGCATCTCCTGCTGCTGTATCCCCTGCTTCTGCATCCTCTGTTTCATCTGCTGCTACTGGAGGTCTTGCTACATCTTCTGCTGCTGAATCTCCTTCTGCTGTGTCTGCAGCTGCATCTCCTGCTTCGTCACCTGCTACTGAATCCCCTGCTGCACCTTCTGCTGCTGCACCTCCTGCTGCTGCATATCCTGATGCATCTCCTACTGCTGCATCTGTGACTGCATCACCTTATGATGATTCTCTTGCATCTCCTGCTGCAGCATTTCCTGCATCTGCTACTGCATCTGCTGCTACAGCTCCCGCTGCTCTATCTCATCCTGCTGCATCTCCTCCTGCATCTATTGCTGCTGCATCTTCTGCTGAACTCCCTGCTCCTGCATCTCCATCTGCAACTACCTCTGATGCATCAGCAGATTCATCTCATGATGCTACTCCCCTACTTCATCTCCTGCTGATGAATCTCCTGCTGGTGCATACCCTGCTGCATCTACTCTGGCTTCATAACCTACTTCATCTACTGCTGCTGTATCTAGTGCTGCTGCATCTCCTACTGAATCTCCTGCTGCTACGTCTCCTGCTGCTGCATCTGCTGCTTATGAATCTCCTGCCGCTGAATCTCTTACTGAATCCTTTTACATGTGTTGTTGCAGCATTTCTTGCTGCTGCGTCTGCTGATGCATTTCCTGATGCATCTTCTGATGCTGCATCTCCTATAGATTTATCTTCTGCTGCTGCATATACTGTTGCTGCACCTGCTGCTTCATCTCCTCCAGCTGCATCTGCTCGTTCTGCATATCATAGTGCATCTTTTTCTGCTACAACACCTGCTACTGTATCTCCCGCGTACTCTCCTGTTGCAGTATCACCTGCTGCATCTCCTCCTGCTGCAGTTCCTGCAGCTACACCTCCTTCTGCTATATCTGCTGCTTCATCTCCTGCTTCTGCATCTACTGGTGCGGCATCTGCTGCTGCATCTGCTTCTGCATCTCCAGCTGCTGCTTCATCTCCTGCATGTCCTGTTGCTCAATCTCCTGCAGCTGCTTCCTCTCCTGCATGTCCTGTTGCTCAATCTCCTGCGTGCTCTCCTGCGTCTGCATATCCTCCTGATGCATATCCTGCTTCAACTCCTGCTGCTGCATTACCTCCTGCATCTCTTCCTGATCTATTTCCTGCTGCTGCATCTTCTTCTGCTGCATCTGTAGATTCATCTCCTGCTGCTGCATCTCCTGCTGCAGCATCTGCTGTTGCATGTGCTGCTTCATCTCCTGCAGCATCTCTTGGTGCTGCTTCTCCTGCTGATGCATCTCCTGCGGCATCACCTACTGCAGCATCTCCTGCTTCATCTCAAGCTGCATCGGCGAATTCAACTTATGATGCTGCTATCCTGCTGCATCTCCTGCTGCTGAATCCCCTGCTGGATCTACTGCTGCTGCATTACCTGCTGCATCTCCTCCTGCTGCAACTCCTGCTGCTGCATCTCCTGCTTCTCTATCTCCTACTTCATCTCCTGCTGCTTCATCTGCTGCTGCAACTCCTGCTGCTGCATCTCCTGCTTCTCTATCTCCTACTTCATCTCCTGCTGCGGCATCTCCTGCTGCTTCATCTGCTGCTGCAACTCCTGCTGCTGCAACTCCTGCTGCTGCATCTCATGCTGCAACTCCTGCTTCTGTATCTCCTACTTCATCTCCTGCTGCGGCCTCTCCTGCTGCGGCATCTACTGCTGCTTCATCTGCTGCTGCAACTCCTGCTGCTGCATCTCCTGCTGCTGCACCTCCTGCTGCTGCATGTCCTTCGTAATCTCCTACTGCTTCATCTGCTGCTAAATCTCTTGGTTCTTCATCTCTTGGTTCTTCATCTCTTGCTGGTGCATCTTCTGCTGCATCTCCTGCTGTTGCATTCCATTCAGTTGTGCAGTTAAGTCACAATTCAGTAACTTATATTAAAATGGTTTCTAAGTCGTGCTTCAGAGATTGCAGAGAAAGCGCTTCCAGAGAAAACTCTAAGGTGAGCTAGAATTTGATCTTAGCACCTTCCCTGCTGCTGCATCTCCTGTTGAATATGCTGCTAACTCGTCTGCATATATCTGCATCTCCCTCTGCAATTCTTGCTGCTGCATCTCCTGCTGCATCTCCTGATGCTGTATCTGCTTTGGATGCATCTCCTGCTTCTTAATTCATGCTGCTGAATCTGCTGCTTCTTCATATCATTCTGTATCTCCTACTGCATCTCCTGCTGAATATGCATCTCCTGTTATACATCCTACTGCTGTATCTCCTGCTGGGTGTCATGATGCTGCACTTCCTGCTGCTGCATCTCCTGCTGCTGCAATTCCTGCTACATCTGCTGCTGTATTTGCAGCTGCATCTCCTGCTGCTGCTGCATCTCCTGTTGCTGCATCTCATCCTATTGCAAATCTGGCTGCATCTCCTGATGCAGCTCCTGTGGCTTCATCGCCTGAAGCTGCATATTCTACTACATATCCTGCTGCGGTATCTCCTGCTGCTGCACCTTCTGCTAAGTCGGCATCTGCTGTTGCATTTCCTACTCCATCTGCTGCTGCTGCATCTGCTGCTACTGCATCTCCTGATTCTACATCTCCTGATGCGTCTCCTGCAGCTGCATCTCCTCCTGCATCATCTCCTGCTGCAACTGCTTCTTCTACCGCATCTCCTGATAAATCTCCTGCTCCTACATCTCTTTTTGTATCTTCTGCTGATGCATGTCCTGCTGCTGCATCTCCTGCTGCATCTCCTGCAGCTGCATCTCCTGCTGCTCTGTGTACTGCTGAATCTACTGCTGCATCTGCTGCTGCTGAATCTCCTGTTCCTGCATCTCCTGCTGCATCTGCAGGGGCATCTCCTTCTGCATCTGCTGCTGCAGTATCTTCTGCTGCTGAATCTCCTGCTGCATCTCCTGCAGCTGCATCTCCTCCTGCTAAATTTCCTCCTGCAACTGCTGACGCCTCTCCTGCTGCATCTCCTGCTGATGAATCTGATGCTGCATTTCTTTCTGCATCATCTCCTGATGCACCTCCTGCTGATGAACCTGATGCTGCATATCTTTCTGCATCACCTCCTGATGCACCTCCTGCTGATGAAAACCCTGCTGCTGCGTACACTGCGGCATCTACTGCTGATGCATCTCCTGCTGCATCTGCTGTTGCATATCATGCTGCTGAATCTCATGCTGCATCTTTTGCTGCATCTCCTGCTGCTGTATTGCCTGCTGCATCTCCTGCTGCTGCATCTCCTGCTAAATCTGCATCTCCTGCTGCATCTGCTTCTGCATCTCCTGATGCATCTCCTACGGCTGCATCTCCTTCTGCTTCATCTCCTGCTTCATCGACTTCTCCTGCCTATCTTGATACATTTCCTGATGCATCTCCTCCGCTATATCCGGCTACATCTGCTGCCTCATCTCCTCCTGCATCTCATGCTGCATCTGCTAATACATCTCGTTCTGCTGCATCTCCTGCTTCACCTTCAGCTGATGAATCTGTAGCTTCATCTCCTTATATTTCATCTCCTGCTGCATCTGCTGCTGCATCCCCTTCTACTGCATCTGCTGTATGTGCCGCGAATTTCCTGCTACTGCACGTCCTGCTGCATCTGCTGCTGAATCTGCTGTTGCTTCTGCTTCAGCTGCATGTCCTGCTGCTGGAGCTCCTCCTGTGGCATGTCCTGCTGCATCTCCTGAAGCTGCATCCCCTGCTGCTCCATTTCCTGCTGAATCTCCTGCTGGATCTCCTCCTGCTGCCTCTACTGATGCATCTCCTCCTGCGTCTGCATCTCCTACTTCATTTCCTGCTGCATCTCCTGCTACTGCATCTCCTGCTGCTGCATCTCCTGCTGCTGCGTATCCTGCTGCTGCATCTGCTTCTGCATTTCCTGCTGCTGTATCTCCGGTTTCTGCAACTTCTGCTACATCTCCTGCTGCTGCATCTCCTGCTACTGCAGCACCTGCTCAGTGTGCTTCTGAATATGCTCTGGCATCTGCTGAGTCTGCATCTCCTTCTGCTGCATCTCCTGCTGAATCTCCTTCTTCTGCATCTCCTGCTGAATGTGAGGCTGAATATGCTGCTGCATCTCCTGCTGCATTTTCTACTGCTAAGCATGCATCTCCTGCTGCATCTCATGCAATTGCATCTCTTGCTGCTGCATACCCTGCTGCTGCATCTACTACTTCTGCATATCCTGCTACTGCATCTCCTACATATCCTGCTGCTGCATTTTCTACTGCTGCAGATCCTGCTTCATCTGCTGCTGCTGAATCTCCTGCTGCATCTCCTGCTGCTGCATCTTCTGCCGCTGCATCTGCTGCATCATCTCCAGCTACTGCATCTCCTGTTGAATCTGCATCTCTGCTTTAATCTGCTTCTGCATTTCCTGCTCTTGCATCTGCTGATGCTGCATCTGCTGCAGCATCCACTGCTGCACCTCCTTCTTCTGCCTCTCCTCCTGCATCACGTCCTTGTGCATCTCTTGATGCATCTCCTGCTATATCTCCTGCTGCATCTCCTGCTATATCTCCTGCTACACCTCCCTCTGCCTCTCCTGCTCTTGCATCTGCAGCTGCTGCACCTCCTACTCCATTACCTCCTGTGGTATCTCCTGCTGCACATCCTGCTGATTTTCCTGCTGCAACTTCTATTCCATCTGCTGCTGCAAGAAGCACTTGCAAGAGAACTGGGTGATCAGGCCCAATCAACACGGGTTCATGAAAGGCAGGTCTTGCCAGACTGATCTGATCACCTTCTATGACCAAGTGACTAAACTCTTGGAAGAGGGAAAGGCTGTGGATGTGGTTTTCCTGGACTTCAGTAAAGCCTTTGATACAGTTTCTCACAGCATTCTGCTTCGGAAACTGTCGGCCTCTGGCCTGGACGGGTGCACACTCTCCTGGGTGAAAAACTGGTTGAATGACTAGGCCCAGAGGGTGGTGGTAAATGGAGTTAAATCCAGCTGGAGGCCAGTGACAAGTGGGGTTCCCCAGGGCTCAGTGCTGGGTCCAGTCCTGTTTAATGTCTTTATCAACGACCTGGATGAAGGCATTGAGTGCTCCCTTAGCAAGTTTGCAGATGACACCAAGCTGGGAGGAAGTGTCGATCTGCTGGAGGGTCGGGAGGCTCTGCAAAGGGATCTGAACAGGCTGGACTGCTGGGCTGAGACCAACGGCATGAGATTTAACAAGGCCAAATGCCGGGTCCTGCACTTGGGACACAACAACCCTAAGCAGAGGTACAGACTAGGAGAAGCCTGGCTGGAAAGCTGCCAGGAGGAGAAGGACCTGGGGGTGCTGGTTGACAACCGACTGAACATGAGCCAGCAGTGTGCCCAGGTGGCCAAGAAGGCCAATGGCATCCTGGCTTGTATCAGGAATGGCGTGACCAGCAGGTCCAGGGAGGTTATTCTCCCCCTGTACTCGGCACTGGTGAGACCGCACCTCGAGTACTGTGTTCAGTTCTGGGCCCCTCACCACAAGAAGGATGCTGAGGCTCTGGAGCGAGTCCAGAGAAGGGCAACAAAGTTGGTGAAGGGGCTGGAGAACATCTTACGAGGAGCGGCTGAAAGAGCTGGGGTTGTTCAGCCTGGAGAGACCTTATTACTCTCTACAACTACCTGAAGGGAGCTGGCCTCTTCTCCCAAGTGACAGGGGACAGGACGAGAGGGAATGGCCTCAAGCTCCGCCAGGGGAGATTTAGGCTTGAGATTAGGAAAAAATTCTTCACAGAGAGGGTGGTTAGGCATTGGAACGGTCTGCCCAGGGAGGTGGTTGAGTCACCCTCCCTGGAGGTGTTTAAGGTTAGGGTAGATGAGGTACTTAGGAGCATGATTTAGGGATTGGTGGGAATGGTTGGACTCGACGATCCAGTGGGTCTCTTCCAACCTGGTCATTCTGTGATTCTGTGATTCTGTGATCTCCTGCTGCTTCATAACCCCCTGCATCTCCTCTTGATGAATCTCCTGCTGCTGTATCTCCTGATGCTAAATCTGCTGCTTCATCTCCTGCTGCATATGCTTGTGCTGCATCTGCTGCTGTATCTGCTGCAGGATCTTCTGCTTCTGCATCTCATGACACATCTCCTGCTGATGTATCTCCTGCTTCTGCATATCTTACTGCATCTCCCGCTGCTGCATGTCCTGCTGCATCTCTTCCTGCTAAATCTCTGGCAACTATACGCAGCGGCATCTGCTGTGTCTTCATCTCCTGCTGCTGCAGCTCCTGCTTCTGAATCTCATGCTGAATGTGCTACTGAATATGCTGCTGCATTTCCTGCTGCACCTTCTGCTGAATATGCATCTCCTGCTGCATCTCGTGCTGATGCAGCCCCTGCTGCTGTATCCCCTGCTTCTGCATCCTCTGTTTCATCTGCTGCTACTGGAGGTCTTGCTACATCTTCTGCTGCTGAATCTCCTTCTGCTGTGTCTGCAGCTGCATCTCCTGCTTCGTCACCTGCTACTGAATGCCCTGCTGCATTTCCTGCTGCTGCACCTCCTGCTGCTGCATATCCTGCTGCTGCATATTCTGCTGCATCTCCTTCTGCTGCATATACTGCTGCTTCATCTGGTACTGCATCTCCTGATGCTGCATCTCATGGTGCATCTCCTCTTACTCAGTATCTGTCTACATATCCTTCTGCTACATCACATGCTACTGAATCTCTTTCTACATATCCTGCTGCATCTCCTGCTGCATATCTTCTGGCTGCATCTCCTGCTGCTCCATCTCCTGCTGACGCATCTCCTCCTGCTTCATCTCCTGCTGCTGCATCTCTTTCTGCTGCATCTTCTGCATCTCCTGATGCATCTCTTCCTGTTGCATCTCCTGCTGAATCTCCAGCTGCTACACCTGCAGCATTTGCTGCAGCATTTGCCGCTGCATCTGCTGCTGCATCTGCTGCTCTTTCACATACTGCTGCATCATCTGCTGCTGCATCTCCTGCTGCTGCATTTCCTGATACATCTCCTGCTGCTGCATCTCTGGCATCTGCTGCTGCATCTGCTGCTGATTCATCTCCTGCTGCATTTCCTGCTACAACTCCTTCTGCAACTACTGCTGCTGCATCTCCTCCTACATCTCCTGCTTCTGCATCTGCTGCTTCATATCCTTCTGATGCTTCTGCGTGTTCATCTCATGATGCTACTCTCCTACTGGATCTCCTGCTGCTGAATCTCCTGCTGCTGCATATCATAGTGCATCTTCTTCTGCTACAACAGCGGCTACTGTATCTCCCGCGTACTCTCCTGTTGCAGTATCACCTGCTGCATCTCCTCCTGCTGCAAGTCCTGTAGCTACACCTCCTTCTGCTGTATCTGCTGCTTCATCTCCTGCTTCTGCATCTACTGGTGCGGCATCTGCTGCTGCATCTGCTTCTGCATCTCCAGCTGCTGCTTCATCTCCTGCATGTCCTGTTGCTCAATCTCCTGCAGCTGCATCTCCTGCATGCTCTCCTGCGTCTGCATATCCTCCTGCATCTCCTGCATCTCCTCCTGCATCTCCTCCTGATGCATATCCTGCTTCAACTCCTGCTGCTGCATTACCTTCTGCATCTCTTCCTGATCTATTTCCTGCTGCTGCATCTTCTTCTGCTGCATCTGCTGATTCATCTCCTGCTGCTGCATCTCCTGCTGCTGCATCTGCTGCTGCAGGTGCTGCTTCATCTCCTGCGGCATCTCTTGGTGCTGCTTCTCCTGCTGATGCATCTCCTGCTGCATCTCCTGCGGCATCACCTACTGCAGCATCTCCTGCTTCATCTCAAGCTGCATTTCCTGCTGAAACAGCTTATGCTGCATCTCACACTTCTGCAGCTCCTGCTGCAGCTCCTTCCGATGCATCGGCAAATTCATCTTATGATGCTGCTATCCTGCTGCATCTCCTGCTGCTGAATCCCCTGCTGGATCTACTGCTGCTGCATTACCTGCTGCATCTCCTCCTGCTGCATCTCCTGCTTGTGCATCTCCTGCTTCTCTATCTCCTACTTCATCTCCTGCTGCTTCATCTGCTGCTGCAACTCCTGCTGTTGCATTCGATTAATAGGCGCACTTAAGTCACAATTCAGTAACTTATATTAAAGCGGTTTCTAAGACGTGCTTCAGAGACTGCAGAGAAAGCGCTTCAAGAGAAAACTCTAAGGTGAGCTAGAATTTGATCCTAGCACCTTCCCTGGTGTACTTGAGCTGAACGCTCTTATATTTTGAAGTGATGCTTTAATAGCCATTCTGATGTTACAGCAGACAAGCCGAGACTGAAAGTTCTACAAGTCTTGCCTTGCAGTGAAAGCAAACCCCACTTCATCTCCTGCTCCTGCATCTCCTGCTGCATCTCCGGCTGCTGCATCATCTACTGCTGCATCTCCTGCCGCTGCATCTCCTGCTTCTACATCATCTACTGCTGCATCTGCTGCTGAATTTCCTACTGCTGCATCTGCAGCATTGTCTGCTTCATCGGCTGCTGCTTCAAATAATGCTGCATCTCCTTCTACATCTCCCGCTGCTGCATCTTCTGCTGCACCTCCTTCTGCTGCTGTATCTCTTGCTGAATCTACTGCGGCTGCTTCTCCTGCTGCATCTCCTTCTGCTGCTTCTCATTCTGTGCATCTTCTTCTCTGCATCTCATTCTACTGCTTCCATTTCTGATGCATCTCCTGCTGCATCTCATGCAGCTGCACCTCTTCCTGCTGCATCTCCTTCTGCATCTCGTTTTGCTGTACCTCCTGCTGCTTCATCTCCTCCATCTGCTGCTGCATCTGCATCACCTGCTACTGAATCCCCTGTGGCAATCCTGCTGCATCTCCTGATGATGCATCTCCTTCTGCTGCATCTCCTACTGCATCTCGTGCTGCATCATCTGCTACTGGTTCCCCTGCTGCATTCCTGACGCATCTCCAGATGCTGCATCTCCTGCTGCTGCATCTCCTGCTCCATCTCCTACTAAATCGAATCCTGCTACATCTCCTACTGCATCTCATGCTGCTGTATCTTTTCCTGCTGCATCTCATCCTGCATCTCTTACTGCTGCATCTGCTGCTGCATCTCCTACTAAATTGAATCCTGCTACATCTCCTGCGTAATCTCCTGCTGCTGCATCATCTCCTGCTGCATCTCTTACTGCTGCATCTGCTGCTGCATCTCCTTCTGGAACTCTTTCTGACGCATTGGCGGTTTCATCTCATCATGCTGCACTCCTGCTGCATCTCCTGCTGCTGTATCGTCTACTGCTGCATCTCCTGCGTAATCTCCTGCTGCTGCATCATCTCCTGCTGCATCTCCTCCTGCATCTATTGGTGCTGCATATCCTGCTGAAGCAATTCCTGCTGCAGCACCTCCCTCTTCATCTCTGCTGCTGTATCTCCTGCTGCATTTCCTGCTGCTGCATCTCCTGCTGCTGCAGCTCTTGCTGCTGCAGCTCCTGTTGCAGCTCCTCAGGCTGCATCTCCTGCTGATGCATCTCCTCCTGATGAATCTCCTTCTGCATCTCTTTCTGATGCCTCGTCTGCATTTCCTGCTGCAACTCTTCCTCCTGCATCTCCTGCTGCTGCATCTGCAGCATTTGCTGCTGCATCTGATGCTGATACACATACTGCTGAATATCCTGCTACATCTCCTGCTGCTGCATCTGCTGCTTCATATCCTTCTGATGCTTCTGCGTATTCATCTCATGATGCTACTCTCTTTCTGGATATGCACTCCTACTGCATCTCCTCCTGCTCCATCTCCTGGTGAATTTACTGCTGCATCTCCTGCTTCTGCATCTCCTGCTGCATCTCCTGCTGCTGCATCTATTGCTGCATTTCCTACGGAAGCATCTCCTGCTGAATCTCCTGTTATTGTTCCTGCTACTGCATCTGCTGCGGCATCTGCTGCTTCAGATCCTGCTGCATCTCCTACTGCTGCATTATCTGCTGTTATATATCCTGCTGCATCTCTTACAGCTGTATCTCCTGCTGCATCTCCTGCTGCTTTATCGCCTGCTGCATCGAATGCTGTATCTCTTTCTGCTGGTTATCCTGCTGCTGCATCCCCTGCTGCTGCATCCTCTGTTTCATCTACTGCTGCTGCATGTCCTGCTGCATCTTCTGCTGCTGCGTCTCCTTCTGCTGTATCTGCTGCTGCATCTGCTGCTACATTACCTGCTAATGAATCTTCTGCTACATTCCTGCTTCATCTCTTGATGCTGCATCTCCTACTGCATTTCCTGCTGCTGCAAATCATGATGCATGTCCTGCAGAATCTCCCATTACTGCATCTCCTCTTGCTGCATCTCCTGCTGCTGCATCTCCTGCTGCTGCATCTCCTGCTGCTGCATCTACTGCTGAATCTCTTCCTGCTGCACATCTGGCTGAATCTCCTGCTGGTGTTTCTCATCCTACTGGTTCACCTCCTGCATCTCTTGCTGCTGCATTTTCTGCTGAACCTCTTGCTGCTGCATCTCCTGCTGCAACTTCTCCTGATGCATCAGCGGATTCATCTCATGATGCTGCATCTCCTGCTTAATCTCCTGCTTCTGCATCTCCAGTTTTGGCATCATCTCTTGCTCCATCTCTTGCATCTCCTCCTGATGAATATCTTTCTGCATCTATTTCTGCTGCATCTTCTGCATTTCCTACTGAAACTCTTCCTCCTGCATCTCTTTTTGAATCTCCTTCTGCTGCATCTGCAGCATTTGCTGCTGCATCTGCTGCTATATCTCCTGCTGCTCTATATCTTCCTGCTGCTTCTCCTACTGCAACTCTTGCTACTTCATCTTCTGCTGCATCTCCTGATGCATCTTCTGTTGCTGTATCTCTTGCTGCATCTCTTGCGGCTGCATCTCCTGCTGCATCGCCTTCTGCTGCTTATCATTCTCTGCATCTTCTGCTCTGCATCTCCTGCTGCTGCATCCCCTCCTGCTACTTCATCTCCTGCCGCTGCATCTCCTGCTGCATCACCTTATGACGATTCTCTGCATCTGCTGCTGCATCTGCTGCTACATCATCTACTGCTGCATCTCCTGCTACATCTCCTTCTTCTGCATCTCCTTCTTCTGGATCTCCTGCTGATGCATACCCTGTTGCATCTACTACTTCTGCATACCCTATGTCATCTACTGCTGCTGCATCTCCTGCTGCTACATCATCTACTGCTGCTGCATCATCTACTGATGCATCTCCTCTAGCATCTCTTACTGATGCATCCTCTGCTGCATCTCCTGCTGCTGCATCTCCTTGTGGAACTCTTTCTGAATCATTGGCGGGTTCATCTCATCATGCTGCTTTCCTCCTGCATCTCCTCCTGTTGAATCTCCTGCAGGTGCATACCCTTCTGCATCTCCTGCTGCTTCATCTCCTTCTGCTGCATAGCTTTCTGCTGCATCTACTGCTGCTTCGTCTGCTGCTGCATCTACTTCTGTAGCATCTCGTGGTGCTTCTCCTCTTGCTGAATATCTTGCTGCATATCGTGCTGCTACATCTCCTGCTACTGCATATCCTTCTTCAGCTCCTGCTGCATTTCCTCCGGCTGCATCACCTGCTTCATCTCTTCCCGCTGCGTCTCCTGCTCCATCTCCTGCTGATGAATCTTCTCCTGATACATCTATTTATGCATCAATTGCTGCTGCATCTTCTGCATTTCCTGCTGCAACACTTCCTGCTCCATCTCCTGCTGAATCTCCTGCTGCTGCATTTGCAGCATTTTCTGCTGCATCTGCTGCTGTTTCATATACTTCTGCATCTGCTGCTACATCTCCTGCTTGTCCATCCAGTGCTGCTGCATCTGCGGTTGCATCTCCTGCTACTGCACCTGCTGCTGCATCACTGCTGCTGTATCTCTTGTTGCATCTGCTGCTGCAGCATCAACTACTGCATCTCCTTCTGCTGCTTCTCTTTCTCTGCATCTTCTTCTCTGCATCTCCTGCTGCTGTACCACCTGCTGCTGCATTTCCTGCTGCATCTCCTGCTGCTGCACCACCTGCTGCTGCATGTCCTCCTGCTACATCTCTTACTGCATCTCTTGCTGCTGCATCTGCTGATGCTACATCTACTACTGCATCTCCTGCTACATCTCCTGATTCTTCATCTCCTGCTTCTGGATCTCTCCTGCATCTCCTGCTGCTGCATCGCAGGGTACATCTCCTCTTGCTCAATCTCCTGCTGCATATCCTGCTGCTACATCTCCTGCTGCTGCATCGCCTTCTGCATTACCTATTGTTGAATCTCGTGCTGCTGCATTCTCTGCTGCATCTACAGCTGCTGCATCGCCTGCTGCGGAATCTCCTAATGCATCTTCTATTTCTTAGTTTCCTGAGGCTTCCTATCTTGCTTCATCTCCTTTTGCTGCATATAGTGCTGCTGCATCTACTGCTGCATCGTCTGCTGCTGCATCTCTTCCTCCATCTCCTGCTGTGGCATTTCTTGCTGCATCTACTTCTGCATCTGCTGCTGCTCCATCTGCTGCAACTGCATCATCAGGATATTCTGATGGAGATGCAGCACCAGGAGATGCAGCAAGATTTTCTGCAGGCGATCGAGCAGAAGGAGATGCAGCCGTATGAGATGCATCAGGATTTTCTGCAGTCGATGTAGCAAAAGTAGATGAAGCATCACGAGGTGCAGCAGGAGATACAGCAGCAGGCGATTCTTCAGCAGGAGATACAGCAGCAGGAGATGCAGTAGGACATGTAGCAGGAGATACGTCAGCAGGAGATGCAGTAGGACATGTAGCAGGAGATGCAGCAGCAGGAGATGCAGAAGAAGATGCAGCAGAAAACGCAGCAGGATATACCTCAAGAGATGCAGAAGAAGGAGATGCAAGAGTACATGAAGAGGAAGGAGATACAGCAGAAGATGCAGCAGCAGGAGATGCAGGCAGCAGATGAAAGAGGAGATGCAGTTTCAGAAGGAGATGAAGTAGCAGGAGATGCAGCAGCAGATGCAATAGCAGGAGATGCAGCAATAGGTGAAGTAGCACCATATACAGCAGCATATGCTGAAGATGTAGTAGTAGGAGATTAAGAAGGAGATGCAGCAGGAAGAGATGCAGCAGGATATGCAGAAAAAGATGCAGCAGCAAGAGATGCAGCAGGAAATGCAGCAGGAGATGCAATAGCCGGAGATGATGCAGGAGATGGACAGGAGATGCAGCTGGAGATGTAGCAAGAGGAGATGCACCATGAGATAGAGCAGCAGGAGATGCAACAGGAGTTACAGCAGAACATGCATCAAAAGATGTAACATAAGGAGATGCAGTACGAGAGTCAGCAGAGGAGATGAAACAGTGAATGCAGCAGCAGATGCAGGAGTAGCAGAAGCAACAGCAGGAGATGTAGCAGCAGATGAAAGAAGAGATGCAGATTCAGTAGGAGATGCAGAAGCAGGAGATGCTGCAGTACATGCAGCGGCAGGAGATGCACCAGCAGGAGATTCAGAAGCAGGAGATGCAATAGGAGATGGAGCAGCAGGATATGCAGAATCAGGAGATGCATCAGCACGAGTTGCAACAGGAGATTAAGCAGCAAAGTAGGAGAAGATGCAGAAGTAGGAAATGCAGAAGAAGACACAGCAGCTGGAGATGCAACAGGCGATACTTTCGAAGTGGTGCAGAAGATGGAGATGCAGGAGGAGATGCAGCAGAAGGAGATGGAGCAGTAGATGCAGCAGCAGTTTTAATAGCCATACGAATGTTGCAGTACACAAGCCTAGAGTGAAAGTTCTACCAGTCTTCCTTTGCAGTGAAAGCACTAGAAGAGACGACATTCGGAAGCGTCAGCATTCCATTCTAGCATCTTCCATGCGGGAATTACTCACTTTTCCCAAAGAGCCTTCATAGGCGCAGTTAAGTCAAAAATTCAGTAATCTACACTAAACGTTCTCTTAGTCGTGCTTTACAGCTTGCAGGGAAAGCGCTTCCAGAGAAGACTCTAACGAGAGACAATATTCGATCATAGCAGCTTCTCTGAGATACTTGTTTTGAACGATTTGAAATTTGGAAGGGACGCTTTAATAGCCGTTACAGTACACAAGCCTAGACTGAAAGGTCTACAAGTCTTGATTGGCAGTGAAAGCACTCTAAGGGAACACATTCACAAGTAGCAGCATTCCATGCTAGCATCTTCCCTTTGGGAGTTACTCACTTTTCAAAAAGCGCCTTCTTAGGCGAAGATAAGTCACAATTCAGTACCCTACACTAAAATGGTCCATAAGTCTCGCTTTGCTGCTTGCAGTGAAAGCGCTTCCAAAGAAGACTCAACCTAAAGCAAGCATTTGATGGTAGCAGCTTCCCTACCTTACTTGTTCTGCATGATCTGAAAATAGTGAAGTGACGCTTTAGTAGTCATTCTGATGTTACAGTACACAAATCTACGCTGAAAGCTCTACAAGTCTTGCTTTACAGAAAAAGCGCTATAAAAGACATTCAGAAGAAGCAGCTTTCCATTCTAGCGTCTTCCCTGCGGGCGTTTTTCGAATTTCCTAAAGCACCGTAATAGGCGCAGTTAAGTCTCAATTCAGTACCCTACGCTAAACCGTTCTGTTAGTCGTGCTTTCCACGTTGCAATGAAAGAGCTCCACAGAAGACTCTAACGAAAGCCAGCATCTGATCGTAGCAGCTTCCCTGGTGTGCTTGAGCTGAACGCTCTTACGTTTTGAAATGACGCTTTATTTGCCGTTTATATGTTAGAGTACGCAAGCTTATACTGATAGTTCTATAATTCTTGCCTTGTAGTGAAAGTGCTCTAAGAGAACACATTCAGAAGCAGCAACATTCCTTGCCAGCTTCTTCGCTGCGGGATTTACTCACTTATCCTAAAGCGCCTTACTAGGCGCAGTTAAGTCACAATTCAGTATACTGTAATAGAACGGTCAACTAGTCGTGCTTTGCAGCTTGCAGTAAAAGCGCTTCAAGAGAAGACGTAAACGAAAGCCAGCATTTGATGACATCTTCTTAAAGTGCAGTAATTTGTGATATGAAGGCACAATTCAGTATTCTATTCTAAAACGTTTTGTTAGTCGTGCTTTGCAGCTCGCAGTGAAAGCGTTTCCAGAGAAGACTCTAAGGAGAGCTGTCATTTCATGGTGGCATCTTCCCTGCGGTACTTGTGCTGAACGCTCTGAAATTTGGAACTGACGCCTTACTACTCATTCTGACGTTACAGTTCACAAGCCTAGACTGAAAGTTCTGCAAGTCTTGCTTTGCAGTGAAAGAGCTATAAGAGAAGATTCTAAGAGAGGCACCGTTTGATGCTAGCAACTTCCCAGGGATACCTGTGCTGAACGCTTTGAAATCTTCACGTGAAAGCTTACTAGCCATGCTGATGTTACATTTCACTAGCCTAGAGTAAAAGTTTTAAAAGGCTTGGTTTGCTGTGAAAATGCTCTAAGAGAAGAAGCAGAAGCATTCCATGCTAACATCTTCCCTGCTGGAGATATTCACTATTCCTAAAACGCGTTATTAGGCGACGGAAAGTAACTAATCAGTACCATATACTAAAACTTTGTGTTAGTCATGATTTGCAGCTTGCAGTGAAAGCGCTTCCAGAGAAGGCTCTAACGAGAGGCAGCATTTGATCGTAGCATCTTCCCTGCGGTACATGTGCTGAACGCTCTGAAATTTTGAAGTGAC